>RCUC01141143.1:0-29143 GCA_003697995.1 Taxidea taxus jeffersonii
GGGGGGGGGGGGATGGGAAAACATCAGAAAAGTCTATGGGTCAATATAACCTCACAGCTATTGGATCCTAAGTCACAGAATAATATGAACTATAACCCCCAGGAACAGCTCTCCCTACAGCATTGCATCTGCTCTGACAATTAAGGCAGGAGTGGATACTGAAATGAGAAAAATCACAAGTACATGATAGAGATCTTTTACATTTTATTTTACCTGGTGCTTTCCTCTCAGCTGGATATTCTCCACGAAAGGTAGGAAAATGAAATTGGTATCACAGAGAATATCAACTCAGCATTCTATGTTCAGAAACCCTCCGTGTATTTTATTTGGTGGCAAATTATTCGACTTTACAAATACCCTTCTTACATCTTTGAAATTACTTTTCTCCTAGTCAGTATAATAATTTGAGGGGCTACAGCAACATAGACTTAATACAAAGCATTTTATACTAAATTACTGAAAACTAGAAATTATGTCTGCTCTGAAATGAACAACTGCCCAACAAGAAGCCAATGAAAAATGCTTAGAGATATTAACACAAAGCCTGGGGCAGGATCTTAGGGTGGGAGAAGGCCACGGATGGGAGCTGAGAGTGTGGGCTGCAGAATGAATGTCCCCACCCCACTCCCAACTGTGTGACTCACAGCACACCCCTGCCTGCGTCTCAGCTGCATCAGACACAAAGTAAGCGAGCGGTTGGGTCTGATTGGCATTTCCCACACTTCACTGTTTATGGGCCCAGGTTGTGATGGAAGCTGTATCCACCTACTTCCTATACCATGGGTCAGCAAACATCTTCCTGTGAAGAGCCAGTAGTAAATGTTTTCAACTATGTAGAACAATCTCTGTCACAACTGCTCAACTCTGTCATGCTGAATGAAAGCGGCCATATACGATATATAAACAGATGAGAGAAACTTTGTTCCAATAAAACTTTATTTACAAAGCACAAGCACCAGGCTGGATTTAGTCCTCAGATCATAGATTCTGACCCCCTGTCCTCTGCTACTATGTACCTAATTTTTTTTTTAAGATTTTATTTATTTATTTGACAGACAGAGATCACAAGTAGGCAGAGAGGCACGCAGAGAGAGAGGAGGAAGCAGGCTCCCTGCTGAGCAGAGAGCCCAATGTGGGGCTCGATCCCAGGACCCCGGGACCATGACCCGAGCCGAAAGCAGAGGCTTAACCCACTGAGCCACCCAGGCACCCTGTACCTAATATTTTTACTTTAAAATTGATTCACTTTATTAATGTTAATATCACAAAGGGAATAAGAGTATCACTTTCTATATAGAGAGTATATTCTGGAACACAAATATATGATAATTTTTTAACTATCACATATCACCTCAAGTTAACAGCCTCAGAAGAATCAAGTTTCTGTGATGTCCTCCTTTAAGATTCTTTTGTCATAAAAAAGAGAGAGAGCAAGAGTCTCTTAGAGATGCCCACTGAAATACTGAGAGATAAAATGATGTGATATGTGAAAATTGCCTCAAAATAATGCAGGGGGCAGAGGAGGGGAATAGCGGGGGTACAGATGAAACCAGACTTGGCCAAGAGTTGAACCGCTGAACTTGGAAGATTTTATTATTCTGTTTTATATGTGTTGCAAGATGTCCACAATAAAAATAAATCAATAAATAAAACCAAAACTGGGAATATGATCGTTAGGCTGAGGAGGGGAGTCAAGAAGAAGGTAAAGAAGGAACATAAGGGCTTAAAGGAAGGAGAGAGGCAAAAAGAAAGGGAATGGGAATAAGGAAAATGCAATAAATCTCAGAAAGCCAATAGCCTTCTATTCCACAACAAATGTAAGGAGCCAGGTACTTAGGAGCTCCTAGCCTTCACTTAGTACAGAAAAATCAGCCAAAGAACAGAGGCTTTGATGGATGGCGCCCGCCAGACCCATGCACTCGAGGTCTAGCGGCAGGGAGGCCTCTCTAAGCCTGAGCTGCTGACGATGCCACCAGGCAAACCCAGAGAGCCAGTCACCACCCGGGCACTGAGGGACAAAACCACAGCCTTGAACTGACAGATAGGAAACCTTGAATTCCACTGTGCTCCCAAGCAGAGTGTCTTCCTTTTAAACAATTCCACGTGAGGCTCCGTGCCAAAGCGGGAGAACAAAGCCATTTAATGTGCTAGAAATGGGCCAGTTTAATTTCATTGTCCAAACATACTGGAACTGAAGCATAAAAAGTGAGCAAATGGTATAAATGAGCAAAGAGAGCCCCGCAGAGCCACTGGCCCATCAACACTGTATTGAGGGAGCCTGGCCAGACACTGCCAGCTGGTTAACAGAAATACCCTGGGCCACAGGAAGCCAGAGGCTCTGGCCTCACACCAGGCTGCTGGCCCTACTTGGTTTGCAAGAAGAGGGTTCAATGCACGTTAAAATGCTCTTGGAGAGGCTATACCAGGCAAACAGAAGTCAGGCCTTTCTGGCAACAGTGGGTTCACGGCAGGAGACCTCTGGTGTTCAGGCGGGTGGGGCCACAAGGAGCCTATTAGGATGGGGGCTCTTTTAGGCATTACAAAGACAAAGACACACAAAGAATCACAACAGGCAGTGATTCACCCTCTTCTTTGTTATGCACAGGTACAGAACAAAACCAGCTTTTTAGATCTTTTAGGTTAAAAAAAGAAAAGTCTGATAAGAAAGAGTCACCAATTTAGCCTCTGGTCCCTCTCCTTCCTTGGAACTTCACACACGCTGTTCTGACTTTCATCGTGAAGGTGTCCAAAGATACATACAATATCACTTCCCTAATCAAAGCCCAAACCCAAGATTCTCACCTCTTTAGAGAAAGTGGTTCTCAAGTGGGTCTCTGACACCTCAAAGGCTAGACACTTTTAACTTCAGGTTGGAGACGGTGAGGAAATGGGAAAGGAGGGGTTTCAGACATGGCCCACCAAAGAATGTTCAGGAAACCAGGAAATGGAGGAATGAATACGGAAAGGATGGGCTCAGTGACCGTTCCTGTTCAGCCAGTCCCTCAATGGTCTATATCCGCTCATGGGACAGCCCTTCTCAACACCCTGCACATCAGAGACGCTCACACACAGAAGTTCTGAAGCTGTGGGATCCGAAACAAGTGGAAGACTTCACGGTGATGACTTCCATTGTGATGACACACAGCTCAAGGAAGGAATGTATCCGCCAGCTACTCCTCCTTGCTTCCTCCAAGACATCAGTGTAAGACCAGACGGGGAGGGCGAGGGGAGAGTGGTACCAGAATGAATGGATGAGTGCACGAATGAATGAAAAGAGCTTCTGATAAGTTTTGAAATGGAAAAAGTGCTGAAGGTGGTTCCACACTGGGTTCCGGCATACCATGTTTTCTGGGCACTGAGGAGGGACAAGGACATGCGGCAGATGCCATCACCACCCGGCAGACGTTCAAGTGCCCACGGCCAGGGCTGGCAGACTTGCGGCCGCAGTGAACTTATTTCCCACCATGCCCATGTTCAGCTTCTCCAGGACCGGACGAACACTGCTAACAGATCCTCTTTTCTGCCTTAGCAGCTCATGAATAGAGATGAAGAAAACCTAAGCTAGAACTGTCTTTCAGACTTGGCCCTTTGTATAATAAATTTTAAAATTGTTTACTAATAAGTCCCGCAACAGGTTTTATATAAACATTAATGGGGAAAAGTGAAACATGTTTTACTTTGGATCTCATAAATAATGCAAAAGGTCTAATTTACCATAATGACGCCTGGCATTTCTCTCCCGTCGATAATGCATAGGGCACTTGCATTATTCCATGGATGCAACCACAAGGCAGCAGCCCCACATCCGGGTTTGGAATTAGGTAAATCCCGTTGCCCCTTGATCCCACGTGCAAAAACCGCCATCTCTGAAGACATTTGCCTGGGCAGAGGCTGGAAATGTCATTATTTTCTGTGGCAAATTAAGTGGGAAATTAACGAAAATGCAATTTAAATGAGGAATTTTTTCGAGACATAAATATTCATAACTCGCCAACTGACAAAGCCCTGCAAACGCCATAGGAACCGCTTTATAAGAAGAGCTGATTCTTCCAGATTCGGTTTGTCAGTGACAAGATAATTTTCAGAGCAACAAATTAACATCTCAAAAAGAACTGGGAGGGCAATGATGTGTAGGCAGGAGGCAAGCTGAGGTCTAGCAATGGCGTTCCAGACTGGAGTTGTATTTTAACAACTCTCCTGTGAGGATCTACCCGGGTAAGCGTCCAGGCGTCTGTCCCGGGAACTCATTGCCCCCCACCCATCCCTTCAGAGGCCAGATTATGCATTCTTAATCTGATAAAATGAAAGCCCCCCCCCTTTTTAAATCACCACTTGGGAATGCCTCCTTTACTATCCTGAAATGAAATTCAGATAATATCAACATACTTTTTTTAAACTGGTGTAATATTCCTGACCTGTCACATAAAAGAGAATCAAAGGCAAGTGGTTTATGGTAAAGCACTATGTATTTCAGTAGGTAAACACCTAGGCACAGCCGCACTAAAAAGTATAAACAATCAGATGCTTGTATCTCTACTCAGAATCACCAAAAATGCAACTGCTCCCAGTGCAAGTGGACGCGGGTGTGTCTTTATGGCTATTAATATTGCCCTTGGTGATGTGACTGCCCCAAAACATGAAGAGCTATTGATGATTCACAGTGCTCACACTCCAGGAAAACTCCGTGTGCAGTAAAGCCAGAAAACTTCTTTAAAAAGTGTGTTTAGGGCACCTAGGTGGCTCAGTGGGTTAAGCCTCTGCCTTCGGCTTGGGTCGTGATCTCAGGGTCCTGGGATCGAGCCCTACATCGGGCTCTCTGCTCGGCAGGGAGCCTGCTTCTCCCCTCTCTCTCTACCTGCCTCTCTGCCTACTTGTGATCTCTCTCCCTGTCAAATAAATAAATAAAATCTTTTTTTTTAGGGTATTTATATTAGATTTGAGGCTCAAATTCGATTATGATCAGGTTTTTCACCTGCACGAACATCCAGCAGACTATCTGCTAGTCATGAGGGACAGGAGACAATGTCTCCAGAAACAGGGCTGACCTGCAGAGCCAAGGCTGCAGAGATGGCCAGCAGAAGGTGCCTCCACGACCCACCCGGCTAAAAGCTGGACCGGTTGGGGTCCTCCCTTGCTCACTGGCCACAGGCCCTGGAACAAGTTACCCAACCTTTGGGGACATCACTTTTGACATCTGTGGAAGTGGGAACAAGAAATTCATGGAGCTCAGAGGGCTGTGAGGACCAAATGGCTTACAACTTGTAAAAGCTTCCACCAGCATACAATGAGGCTTCCATGAATACTGGCTACCATAATGATTATCTCTGTCATTGCATCTTTGTGTCAGTCTCTCTCAGAGCTAAATCTTAAAACACAGAAGCCAGATAGAAGGGGAAGCAGAGGCAGGGAAAAGAATAGATGGCCTAACAAAGGCATGTGCCCAGAAATAAGCCAGGCTGAGGAAGTGTGTTTAGGAGCTTGGACTTAATCCTCATGGATTTCATGCATCAAATCTCATGCATCAGAACCAACTGGGACAGCAGGTGGACAGCCTAACCCAGATGTGCTGAACTAGAAGTGGGGGGGGGGGGGTCCAGAACTTATGGATTAGGTGACTTCCCCAACTGATTCTTAAGTCCTGTGAGGTTCAGCAACAGCTGGCTGTAAGTGACCAGGTCAGGTGTGCTTTGCTGGCAGAGCAACCTGGTGGTCATATGGTAAATGGGTCAGAGGAGGCACAACCAGAGACAGGGAGGCTGGGCAGGAGGCAGCCCCACTTAACTGGTAAGGGCCCCCACCATGTGATCAACAGCCAGGAGAAATATTCCAGACAAAATGTTGGAAAGATGAAGTAGAAGAGATGCGGGAAAGAAAACTGGGCTTGGGTTTCTAGCTTAGGCAACTGGGAGATATTCCCACCATCAGGTCTCTGCTTCTCAGTTGTGAATTTAGTGATAGTTCCTGCATACTGTGAGCTGACTATGGGTCAGACCCCAAGCGCTCAACATCCCAGTGAGGTAGATGCCCTTCTCCCATCTTAGATAAGAGGAAAACAGGGCACAGAAATGCAGTAACTTCCCCATGGCCACATAACCAAAGACCCCACATCAGAGGCAGTGCTGGGACCTGAGATCCCGACATTCTGAAGCATGTGTTCACAGTGGGCTCCTGCACACTCCTTTAGGTCTCAGGAGTCTGTGTGGGCATTGCTGTGGTTTCCATGATTTTACCAGAGATGTGTGTACAGATCACACTCGCCCTGCCTCAGTCAGAACTTGTCACCCACAGGTTTCATGGGGAAACAAGTGTCAAGCCCTCTTTGCAGAAGAAAAAATAACCACCGTTTGTAATAGCAAGCATTTCCCATTTAGCATAAACTCACCACGGGGATATATTTTTGTCAAAACACATCATTTATGTTAAAAAGAGAAGTCTTCCCCTCCACCCCCAAGCAATCTCTAAAAGAACTTTCTGGAAGTGGGAGGATGAAGGGCCACCCACTCCTGAATCACTTGGCACTCCTGACTGACAGGGAATTAAAAAAAAAAAACTGCATACCAGGTTTTAGCATCATCGATGGCATACAACAGTCTAAAGACAAATTGGACAAAGAACATGAATGCACTCGAAGGCAGCTGTCACGTCCCCAGTAAACCCAAATCTCCGCCAAACAAAGCCCCTCGATATCAACGTATCCCAGAACCTTCCACTTCCAAATTCAGGGTAGAAACAGCAGAGGAGGCATCAGTGTATGAGAATATTGGCAAGAGCAGCAGCTCATGTTTACAGAGAACTTCCTTGCCCCCCTCCGCCCGGCTCTGCGTTCCACCTACTTTCTCTCTTCCTTTCCACCACAGCCCTATGGAGGCCGGTGTCATCATCCACCATTATCCTCAAATATCAGAAAACAGAAGCCCAGAGAAATTATATAACTTGTCCCAAGCCCAGCTCTTTAAAATCAAACTGTCCAGAGTAGGACTAAACACACACACACACACACACACACACACACACACACGGGCAGAGAACATGTCACCCATTTCCACGTACTCAGTCAGTTCAATGTGAAAACACAGACAAAAAAAAAACAGCCCATCTCTTTCCAAGGAGCTCCCTGGATACCAGATTAGAAGTCCATTTAATGGTTTGGATGGTTCAGCATGATTATAAAACCAAAAATACTAAGCGAAGTAATATTATGATAGTGTCATTGCTGATGATGTTTAAAAGGGGGGGGGGGGGCGTTAGAACATTATATATGGCCAGAAGGCAGAACAATCCTCATTTTAAAATCATTAATCTGATGTGATCTCTCATTACAAAAAGACATTGAAGATTATATGTTTGTCCCCTAACCCAGCTTGTTGAAGCCGCTTGCGTTCTGCTTGTCATTCAGGGGAGAAGAATGGCTGCTGTGTCTAAGCTTTGGGGCTATCCTCCATTTCCCCAAAGCAGGATGTAAACTCCACGGGAGTTCTCCACAACTGCCTCTGACTTGGTTCACTGTAACTGAGACAAATCCAACTCAACAAAGGGAACCTTTCCTTCAGCTTCCACCAACTTTGGTCAAGCAGCAATCTATACCAACACCACACACCACACCAGGTTCTGATATTATTTGCCTTGGTCCCGCTGACATTCCTTGAAGGGCTTTCTGTCATTTTAGACAGTGGTCCCCATTTTACAGATAAGAAAACTGAGGCTCAAAGAGGTTCAATGTTTTGTTCAAGATCACATGACTACCAAATGGCAGCGTTGGCATTCGGACGCAGCTCTACAGATTCTAACCCTGTGTCCTGCCTACTGGACCGTAGCACCTCTGATGTCACAACAGATGCTGGGAAAATGTTGCTAGAACATTTTACTTATAATCCTATATGATCTTACATGAGAGTAGGAAGAAGGAAATTTGCTTTCCCTGGAAGCACAATGGCTTTTACTGCCAGTGGCGTCATTGTGAAAAAGATGAGAAAATGCACCAGGAGGATCATTTTGAGGTCCACATTCAAAGCTTTCTATAGACGAGATCTCTGAGAGTGACAGGCTTGAGATTTAAGCTGGAGCTAAAATCAAAGTTATAAGGGTTTGAGGTTTTAAATCTCTAGATTTCAGGAAAGAGGAAAGAGGCATGGGCACCAGTGGCAGGGCTGAGAGAGGCGTCACTCACCTAGAACATAACCTTCGAAGCACTGGCAGGAGGTCCTAAGCCTTGTATCCGCCCCTTACCTCCCTGCCTTCTCTACAGGGAAGAGGATTTTCAGAAACACTTGTCCTTTACCTGCCGCTAACACTTTGTAATAACCTACCTCCAGAATTTATGAGGATGGATTACTGTACGTAAAGACTGAAAAGTAGAAAACTATGTGTGTACATTAGCCTTCATGACACAAGAAGAAAAAGTTCCCTTTGCAAAGCTTCTAAGGTGAAGGTGCAGAGGGCTTGAATTCAGCTAATAGGGAAGACAGGCCTGCCCATGGAATCCAGCTGCTAAGATTGGGCCTCTGGCTTTCCTGCCTTTGCTTCAAGCCCAGTGGGGTGGGAAGGGCTTCCAGCAGGCCTCCTCAAACTCTCACAGCCCCACACAACTTCCTCTTAAAGCTGGGTAAGAAGCAGCCCTCATCCCACCTCACATGGCACATTGGTCTAATGAGTGCCCCCTGGGAGTGCGAGGACCCCTCCTCCATGTTGTCTCCTGGGCTCTAGATCTCAAAAGATGGTTGGAGGTATGGGGGAGTGAGGAATAAGGCCAGTTGGAGATTCACAGACCACTAACTACCTTTGTGTTCAAATCTGGATCTACCCTTCCCTGGCCTTACGCTAAAGCTATCTATCACGGAGAACAGTTATGTAATCTTTATTATGGATAGAACATCTATTAAAATCCCTTGTACCTCTATGGACTCAGAACTCATCAAGTCTCTACAAGGTCCTGGTACTCTACTTGTTATTCTCTTTCCTCACTAGATTATGCTCAGGACCGACTTCATAATTTATGGAACTACACATGAAATGAAAATGTAGGGCCCCTTATTCAAAAGTGATATAGAATTTCAAGAAGATGGCAGTAGAGTATTAAAGCAAAGGTGGGCCCTTCTCAGTGTGGGGCTCTGTGTGACTGCACAGGACACACATTCATGAAGCTGTCCCTGATTACACCAAACTGTAAAAGTCCATGAGCGCAATTCACTCTTGTGAGTTTGGTTTGAAATATTCATATGAAATTGTATCTTAAAGACACAAACCCTGGGGCACCTGGGTGGCTCAGTGGGTTAAAGCCTCTGCCTTCAGCTCAGGTCATGATCCCAGGGTCCTGAGATTGAGCCCTGAATTGAGCTCTCTGCTCAGCAGGGAGCCTGCTTCCTCCTCTCTCTCTCTGCCTGCTTCTCTGCCTACTTGTGATCTCCCTCTGTCAAATAAATACATAAAATCATTAAAAAAAAAAAAAGACACAAACCCTTTCAGACTAGAGATACCACACATGGGATCAGCAGGCTGGTTTCAAGGAAAGCCTCTTCTTAATCCTTTCAGTTATGATTACACAAATATAACTTTCCACTGGGTCTCTTCAGGGAACCCAGTCCCTATCCAAAGGCTTCCCAGTTGACAACCTGGCCAGGTGGAATGGAAAAATCAAAGTTTCTGATCATAAAATCTAAGCATTCTTTCAACAAGTCTGAGTCCTCATTTCCAAAGTAAATGTAAAGGGGTTCCATTAGCTACGGTTTCCAATAAAATATGCAGAGGCGTGCCGAAGGCTCAGACACCTTGGTTTCACTTCTGGCTGAGGCTAGACGTATTGAGGGAAGGGTGGAGAAAATTCTATTGACCTATCAAAGTCAGTAAAGGGCCAAATCCATTATCTTAAGTTGTTGGGGGGACAAACACCACAAATGACATCAGAGTAGCCTGCCAAGAACTAAATGAGTGACACTCCACACATTTTGGCAGTTAATATCTCTACTAATGTCACTCAACTGATAAACAGAGAAACTAGCCATTTTGGAAATTTGGGATCTGTCCATTATCTATGACCTGGAAAAGGAAGAGAAATTCCTCCTATATAAGGGAATTGAGAGTAAAAGTATTATCTTGGGACTACTGTCTGGCAGAAAACAGCAAGTATGACCTTTCATTTGTTTCAGGAGCAGGAGAACCCTTATGGTCTGATTCTAACTCCAAGCAGTCTTACAAAAGGAATGTAGACTCAGATACTTGGGCTCCATCAGAGGGCTATCACATCCTAACCTATGATGGATGGTCAAGGGTGGCTTGAGTACAGTCCTGAGCGCATGGTAAACACAGACTCTTTGCAAAGAATGCCATTCTTGTATTCAACACCTATGGTATCATCAACAGAGGCTTTAGTAGATCCTGGATCCAGCTGGGCTGTGTGGCGCTGTCTGTGGTGCTGAATTGGCACCTGGCGGCCCTGTCCCTTCAGGGTAATTCCTGCACATCCTCAGCTGCTACTCCCAGTTTTTCTTAGTTCATCTTTTACACTTGATAAAAGCAGGTGTAACAATGAAAAAAAATGGAACAAGCATAACCATGACCTATGTTTAGCAATCTACATAATGAGTTCTCAGTACATATGCTCCATAGCTATAAATGTTCTTCTAAGTGACTGATTGGGAAAGCACGACCTCCCCCCACCCGCCGTTATTACCCTGGTGCTGTATCTGTGGACCTTACAGTTATTTGGGAGTTCTACTTTCTTTGTGAGAAATATCTGCTACCCTGCCCCTCTATACAGTGAACATCAGGTCATCCTTAAACACCCAAGTCAATCGTGACCTCACCTGGGAAGCCCTTCCTGACTGCCTAGTTGCCATTCTAGACAGACACACAGTGATGCCTTCATCCACACCCCCACAATGATTTATACATTGTTACCCCTAGCCCTGAAGTTCTGAGTTTGTGTGTCTACTTCCTTTATTCCAATATGAGCTCCTTGAAGAAAAGACTTATAAGAACACAAAATGGTATCCAATTATCTCAATTGTCAAGGCTTTAAAATCTCTGTAGTTTCCCTCTACCTAGTTCCTATAAGACCAAAGTGAGACACAGACATGATGGTATTTAATATTCAACTGGGCACATGGAGTTTTATTTGCTAACCTCAAAAACAACCAAGAAGGGCAATCAATCACTGTAGACACAGACAGAGTCACCTGGAGGCTGAAACCCAAGATGTCAAATGACTCTCTCAAGGTCACCCTATTCATCAGCAATGGCATCAAGATAGGACCTGTCCAGCTCAACAGGATGCGGAAAGTCACTATACCCTGCAGTGTTCCTAGGGACAGCAGCAAAAGGGAGCCAAACTGCTGAGAGATTATTGGATTCCCACCAGTGGACTCTGGGACAGCCATGATGTCTTTTCTAGATGAAGGCACTTTAGACTCTAGAGAATGTCAGGCCAGCCTTCCTTTTCCCCCCTCACCAGGCTAGTTCAGGATCCCAACCATGCCTAGAAGTCAGTAGAGCTTCTCATCAAGGAGGCAGGTGAGAGTGGGGCTATCATGATTTCAGAGATGGAGAGGACAGTCATTGAATGAGCACTTGGGCTGGATCTGAGATTTTTAAAGGCTCATTCCCTTTTAATTCACCTACTTTATTTTAATATTAACTCAGTTAAATTTTTTTCCAGAAGGCATAAGGAAGGAGAGATATTATAAATCCAGATACAGCAGAGAGCACATTAAAAATGCAGTTCTATTATCTTAAAACTAGAGATGTAATTAGAGCAGTCATGTAATATGAAGAGAAATTACCAGAAAAAAATATTTTAAAGGCCTGGGTGAAAAGAGAAAAAGGTCTATATCACTTAATCTCTAATACATGGAGAAAGAAGGAGAAAAATACGCCTTCAGATCTTTCAAATACTTCCCCATTGCCCCCTAAATTACCATTTTCACTCAGCTTTTCTGTTCCACGTGCATAATTTACCATGGTGCATAGGAGCCTCATTTCTTCCTTTCTTTGCTTGAGAAGCCTATATCCTGGGAGGATGTGAAATTCATCCCCAGCTTCGTTTAAATGATCCATGTCCTTGAGGAAACTTGAAATTTTTGTTTGGAAAGAGCATTTCCTCCTGCTGTACTTATGATTAACTCTAAGAGTTCCCCAAACAAAATGCTGTATCAAGTTATCACAACACCATATTTATCCAATAAGCTCCCAGGGAGCTCCTGCAGTGTGCCTGATACACTGTCCTCATTGTCTGAGCTGAAGATACACACTAGTTAAAAGGTCTTTGCCCCAAGAGCTGGCAGTTGGGCCAGACAGGAGGGAAGGAAATGAGTGATGACAGCACATTCCTTAGGGCTATGATAGAGGAGGCCATGGAAGACAGGTCTCAAGCTGTCCTGGGACTCCAAGAAGGCCTCTAGGAAGGAGACTGAGTAGGAGCTATTAAATCAAGACATGCTTTACAGCCAGAGGGACAGCACAGAATGTGCAATAAAGTAATCGGAGATCAGGGATCTACCACGGACAGGCAAACTATGACCAACAGGCCAAATCCAGGCTGCCACCTGTGTTTTTATAAATAAAGTTTTATTGGAACACACCCAGGTCCATTCATTTATGTACTGTCTCTGTGTGCTTTCACACTATAATGGCAAAATTGCAACAGAGGCCTCACAGCCTACAAAGTCCAAGATACTTACAATTTGGACCTTTAAAGAAAAAGTTTGTTGATCCCTAATATAAAGGATCTGGCTTTGAATCCATAGACTAAAAAGCTTGCAAATAGATATAATTTAACCTTTAGATGTTGTGTGACTGACTTCTAGGTATTTAAAACCCCATTTCTAGAAGTGTGCTTCAGACAAATTAAAATTTGGGGTGGTAAATAAGGTTGGAAAATGCCAAGAGATAAAATTAAACAGATTTCTTTCCTCAGGACTTTTCAGAGCCTTTAATATGCAAATGTACAATTGCCAAAAAAACTGAGAAAGTAGAATTTCCCAAAGTTATCTTTCAAAAGACTCCTTTTGTGAAGATCCTCTCTCTTGCAGCCATTTAATTCTAACATATGCATTTCTTTTTGTATCTGAAAGAGCCTATGTTCAGGACAAAACATAGCTTGGAAACCTCTAGACTCAGCCATTTGGAAAAACTAACCTAAAAAGTACAACAATCACAGCTTTGTAGCACTGAAACAGGTTTTTCCATTACTTCACCTCTCAAACCAATGGGCTCATTACTGCCCTGTGAACAGAATTCCAACATTTATGAATAGAACCTACCAGAAATAAAAATTAAAACAAACAGAAAAACAAACAAAACCCTCCCACATCCAAGATGTGGGGCCCTCCGGCTCAGGCCCTCGGAGTATTAACAATACAATGCCCAGTGAATGGATGAACGGTCTCCACCCAGCGCTTCTCTGCCTAAGTCACAGCAATCGAGAAGTCATTCTCCTCATTGAATGGAACTGGTGGTAATGGCTGGGATTCTCACCTCACACTGAATCTTGCCGACAGAAACAAACACTGCAGCATGCCGCTATTAGCTCTGGAATACTCCGGAATCCCAGTTCCAGAGAAAACCTCTCTCTGTTTTCGCCCACATTCACTACTCTCAATCAAAGGAAAAATAGAAACGCAAGCCAAGAAGGGATGAGAACATGAAACATGGTTAGGAGAGGCGCTCATCTCCCAAAATGGATTCAATTCCATCTGGTGTAATAATAACCTGTATAAACCATAAAGAGCTTCCACATGAGATGGCTCATTTCACGGAGGAATCAACTATGAAGGCAAGGGGAAAATAAGGCAGGGAGGGGAGAGGACTGTGCTAGGGGGCACAAATGCCCTGTTCTCCTATTCCTGATGTGAGGCACAATGCAGGTTGGAATCCAGACATATAGACTCAGGGCTGGTGACACAGACTCTTAGACCTTGTGTCTATGCCTCTAAAACTGGAGAAGGGGAGGGGGGCCATAAGGCTTCAGCAAAGAGCCTGGCACAGGAGTCGATGGTATCCACTCAGATAAGGAATAAATGCCTAGCATACTCTGGGGATGAGGCAAACACCAAGGCCCTAGCATCCGCCCTCAAGGGTCTATTGTGTGTAGAAAATGTTCAGACCGACTCTTTTTGGGCTCTGGCTTTTCCCAACTAGCCAGAACCTCTGGTCACTCTGATCCCCTAGCTCTGTAAGCATACTTGTGTCCTGCACTCAAAGAGACTGACAACTACATGTTCTTGTGCTCACAACAACTACGCCCCCTTTGAACTTGACCTCTGACCGAGGAGTCTCATCTGTGACCATCACAAATGCACAGGGACAGATGACCTGAGAAAAGCAGGTGACTCTACAGTCGAGGCATTTCCACATTCCCTGGACTGAAAGGAAGTCAGTCCAAGACAAGAGAAGTGCTTGCATCAGTCATGGCTGGAAGTCTTTGCTGAAGAGTTTCTTATTTTGTGGCTCCTGTTAAACTCGGGTAAATGTAAACCTAGAAACAGAGAACACAATGCACCGAGGTATAAAACAAACAAACAAATAAACAACAACAACAAAACCAAACTCTACAGGCTTCCTCAAAAGAAAAGTTCAAATGAGGCAAAGGGTATCTTAGCAAATAGCCTCGAGTACCTGAACCAGTGTGCAGATCCAACCCTGCTCCCAGAGCAGCCATGTGACCCTTAGCAGCTGCCTCTCCTCCCGGGCTCCAGGCTCCCCGCAGCTGAGCCAGGAGGGAGACCACCAAAAGCTCCAGGACTACCCATCACCCTCAACGTACACCGTGCTATGACCCAGAAATGGGTACGAACTACTATGGAAAGGTGGGGTTTCCCTGCTTCTCTTTTGGTATATTTATTTTTGAATGGCAAAAAATAATTTTTTTTTTAATCTCCAATTCTCCAAAACCCAATTTCACTTCTTTCTTGCTCCCCGGTAATTGTGGTGGTTTTTATTCCAATTTTGTTGAGTATAAGTAAATTACATTTCGCAGTGCGAAAATGTTCTTTGGGAGGACAAAGTCAACTTCAGGAGGGGGGACAAATAGGGAAGCTTCGTCTCTGATTATTTCCCATAATGACATGTAGATATTTTTTAAATGGAGATGAATTGTGATTTAAAGAACTGTTGTCATAATGGGCTATGAAATAAACTCAGAAATAGGCTTTCCAACCAATGCCCGACAGATTAGCTCCTCTGTTAACTGAATTTGTGTCTCAGCCTCTATTCACTGCTCTGATTGTTATTTTCGAATTGTCACTTGAGCTCTATGGAGCTTCCAGGATTTATTTTCTGTCCTGTGCTACGATAAGCAGTCTCTGCCATCCCAAAGGAAACCTACAGTGAGGACAGGATCGCCAAGGGCCCACTTCCCCGGTAAGCATCGCAAACATGCGAAGAGCACTCAGCCATAGTAACCAGAAACCCGAGCAGAATTAATTGCGAAAGTTATCTAATTTAGCCACTCTAAATCAAATAAGGTAGGAGCATTCACTGCAGACTTCAGCCTCTGGATTTTCCAAGGCAGCATCAAATTTTCGCCCGAGTTACACTAACATGCTCTTCCCCTCTGTCCATTAAGAAGGAATGTATTTACTTATGCCAGGGACAAGCAGACTCCCAGCATCTGATTTTATTTATCACACAGTCTCATTGCAGAAAGCTGTTTGTTACCTCTCCTTTACACTTATAATAAAGGGTGACAATATTTATCAAAAAACTCATTATTATGTGAGACAAAAAGCTAAAATTGGATTTTCAAAATAAAAATAGCAATCAAGCAAAATCTCATTTAGAGCAAATAGACTCTTCCAGTCTGACGGGGTTATTGAATGCTGATGAGCTCTCCTCCGTGACTGCTGGAGAAAGTTGTACTGCTAAATGGCTTACCCGAAACACCCTCATTTTTCATCAGATCCTGGCATAGAAAGTATTTGCACTAAAATTACTTTATAACTTCAGTTTGGGGGCAAAATAAAGCCTAAGTTTGATAAATATTGTTGCCCATAAACACATTTCCAGAAGGGACTATTTATCGACCATTTCAAGCCCACCAGATCATTCAAGGTATCAAAACCAGCTTCCAAGTGTAGATATTTGCTTCAAATCACTAAAAACAGCATTGAAAAAATCAGCTCACATGTCCTGACAGTTTACTATGTGCCAGACTCTGTGCCCAGGACATCCACGGTTTCCTCCCCTCTCATGCCCCGAGGGGCACCTGGCACCAGAACACAAGGACAGAAGAATCAACTCCAGCCCCTGTGTCCACAGACAACCCGCTTCTCCCGCAATAAAATGCATGTGAAACTCAGGCCAGCTCCCAAGAATTGCTTAAAAAGCAAATAAGACCATTTATGGCAAAGCACTTGAAAAACATTATGAATTAGAGGTGATGGGCTCAAATCCTGACCCTGCCCATCAGCTGTGACACTGAGGCAAGTCACGTGACTTTCTAGGACAGATTTTTCACAGGAGCATACGTTTTAAATCCAATAATTTATTTATAATTAACTGAAAGTAATTAGCAATGTCTCCTTCTATCAGTACGCCCAACCATGACTATTGTTTAAATGCAGAGTTATTACTTTTTTAAAAGTCTAATTGTAAACAGCCAGTGTCCTTAATAGAATGTTAATCATTAAATGGTATAATTCATCCTTGGGGAAGTTTATTTACTTTTACAATCCCTCATGGTAGCTGTTACTGCTAAATATGAATATCTTGATTAATAGCAGCAACATAATTGGTGTCCAATACCTATTCATCACTACAGCTCCATTTCTTTATAAAGTACCCCCTTATATAATAAATAAGACCTTCATGTTCTACCTGACAGCTTGATTAATGACCCTACAATCAAACCCTTTTACACAGTAAGTGAAGGGTGAATATTGTGTCAGCTGGTCTGCTGTTTCCACTCAGGCTAGAACCATCCACTGGTCACAGAGAGAGGGACCACAGAGAGAGAGACCACTCCAGCTATATGTGGAAGGGGCAGGGGCTGTAGGGAACCACTGTTATGCATCACTATGGGGTCAACCAGATGGCTTGCTAGCTCACAGACTCTACTCAGAGCTGACACCTATTGGGTCCCTTCCTTTCACAAACATTTCCCGAGCACCTGCCAGATGTGGGGGTGAAGATGCCGTCCTGGCCCTCAAGGACCTCCCTGGCTAGGAGGCTGGACAGATAAGTACAGGCTCAGTGCAGGACATACCCCCTGCTCTAGGCTCACTGACCACACAGACCCCAAGGCATCAGCAGGGGAGCCGACAGGCCTGCTGGCACAGGAGTCAAACATGGTTCTTGGAAGACACCAAAGAGGAAGCAGCACATGACCTGGGTCTTGAAGGAAGTCAGGGCGATAGCTTCACAGGGAGCTGCTAATGAGCCTGGGGGTGGGAGCAGCGGCTGTGGACACAAGGAGCTGGGGCCTCCTTGGACTGAAGGAGCTCTGGGTGGGCCCCTCACTTCAGAAGTGAGTTCACGTATTTCAGGGACTGTGTGGTTTGGGGGTTTATAGAGCTGGTTTCATGCCAGTCAGGAGCATTAGTCGCTCTGTCTGTGAAATGCAGATGCTAGCGTTCATTCACTCACAGGACAGGTCTTTGTTGCGCGCTCACTCAGGGTCCTGGGCATTAAGTGAGGTCACACTCTGTATCCCACCTGGACCAGAGCAAGTGTGCAACACACACACCCAGGCACGGTCCCATCTGATAACCTGAGAGCCTCCACACTCTCCCCATCTCCCAGCACTGTTGGCCCAGGGTCTCAGAAATGTAGTCACTCTGCCAAGCTAAGGCTGTTCTTCACACTCCATCCATATTTATGAATTATTTTCCTTCTTTCCTAATCAAGTCTTAACAAAAAGGCAAAAAAAAAAAAAAAGGTAAAACATAGAATGGGAGGAAAAGGAAAAGAAAGAATCTCTCAGAAACCAAAGTGAAGAAAATTGATGGCACAGATAAAGATGGGCCTGGTCTGAAAGGGGCCCCAACCTGCAGACCCAGCTAAAGAACTTCGAAGGACCGCAACAAAACTCCACCGAGGTGAGGTTCCTCCACCATCAGAGAAGTGGAGGTCCAGACCGTTTGGACAAGCAACCTGGAGAGTCAAGATCAACCTGGGTCCAAGTTGAAGAACGGGGAACATGTGCCCCAAGAGCAGCAACAGCGTTCCCACAGAAGGAGCTTCACTGGGGAGCAAGAAGAGAACAAGGCTGCCTGAAGGCCTGGCTTTCTCAGGTTCTCTACTCATCAGTCCTGTGCACACAGCTACGGAGGTACTGACAGAAGACCCATGTTAGCATTCCCTGCTTTGGGTCAAGCAGTTTAATCCTCACTAGATTCATGGCTGTTTGTCACTCCCTTTCCAGGGATAACCTGTGTACAGCCTCCCAGGGGAGCACTTCAAGCCATTGCTCTCTCCTCCTCTCCCAAAAAGGGATGACCATGCAGGTGGACACAGTGCAAGTACCACCAGCCAGCAACTCCAACCAATCTCCACGTGGAAGTTTAGGAAACGAGCTTGCTGTGCAAACACCTCCAGACCAGCACCTAAAGGGCCATCCCAACAAAAGAATCAAGAGATCCTAGAAACTAACCCCTCACCAAGTAGCCTCATGGGTTAAGGTCCTAGACCCTGCCCTTCTGTAGCCCAGAGTCCAAAGCCCCAGATCCAGAAGAGGAGAAGCCCATTCAAACATCCCATTTTATCCTTATTTATTTTAAAACTGTTTTCTTCAAAGACATCATTTTTTTTGACAGATAGTTTCTGCTAATGGTATCAGTTAGTGGGCTCCTGACCCAACTGTTCTGTTCAAAGTGCAGACCAACTGGATTTAAGTAAAAGCATAATAGTAATTTCATCATTTCCAGGTAAACAACTGAAACAGCCCCCAGAAATAGCAAAAGGCAGTTTGTGACAATGCTACTCGACCTTGCCTTTTTGTTCCTGTGTCTGCTTCACTAAAGCAGACTAAAAATCTGAAAGCTTCTGCCCAGGTGTGGACTCGAGGAGGCTGAACCCCTGGCAGACAAAAGTTTGTTTCTCTCCTCCTGCCCGCCTTGGGAGACCAGAGATACCAAGACTGCCAGGCAAGTAATACCTGATTATCTCAACTGCTTTAGAGATGAGTCTAAAAAGAAGGCAATCGTATCATAAACAATGAATTCCGGAACACTGAAAAGAAATTTAAAAAAAAAGAAAAAGAAAAAGAAAAAAAAGAAGGCAATCGTAAGTATCCAGGAAAGGCAAAGCTGTCTCTAAAGCTTCTAGAAGACAAAGGGAAATGTGGAAAACATCAGAGCCTCTCCTGCTAGGGTGAAGGCTATTTTCTGGGTATTTCCTGAGCTTCCAGCAAATATCAGCATCACAGAGAGTTCATGACCCAACTGAGCACACAGGAACCTCCAGAGGAAGGTCTGGGCCACAGTCCTACGGCAGCTCCTCGCTTGACAGAATCTTTTCTACCTTGTCTTCACCCGTTTGCTTCCATCCCTATGGAAACTGGAGTGGGAATGAGAAGCCAGCCCTGAAAGCAATCGTCAGAAACTATCTCCTAATTCTATTTCCATGGAAACAGATGACAGATCAGTGGAAATAAGGTAATATTTTTAAAGAATGTAATCCTCTAAAAAAAATTCTTCTCACCTAATTTTCCCCACTTTCACAGAGCTGAAACTTGGGAGCGTATGTGGCCCGTAAGTTACACAAGCAGCAACATACTCTTGAGGTTCAAGATAAATGTTGGGACTAAGAAGCAAGAAGCCAGCCCCACAGGAAACTGGTGAAATTAAGAAAAGGCCACCTCAGCGGTGATCACAAGAGCCTGAAGTAGTATCGGCCATGACCACCCCCAGGGTTTGGTTTTGGGTCCTTCATGGACTTTGTAAAGGCATTGTTACCATGTTGCACAGTTTGCACAACAGAAAGTAAAGATGTTTCCTAAAAACTACAGAAGCTTTACAATGGGAAGAATCAAGTGCAGTGACAGGATTATTTTCCGAAGGCAGGAACTTTCAAAGCTAACTATCCCATAAAAGGGCCCAAGGAGCCTCCATCATGGACGTGATTGAGCCTGTCCCCACCCCCTACCCCCTGCCTAGCCTCGCCCTAGACCGACCTGGCCGTGAAATGTGACTATTGCACCTACCGTTTCTGTTACAAGGCGTGAAACTGAGGATATTGAATACATCCTGCCAAATCCTTCTTGTGAAATAACTGTGGGTCCGGTACCCAAAATAGCGAGCCACAGAGAAAGAACCTGAATTTGCAAGCTGAAAATATAACGAATCACAGCATTCTGGTTGAAAATAGGCAGGGCTCATATAAACTGGCATCTTCAGAGAGATGGCATTTCTTCCTTGGGAGATGGGAAGGGAGTTGGTTGTGGAGCAGATAGAAAGGATTCATCTGCCTCTCCTCGTTATCATGGTAACAACTCCCGCTTCTAGGGCACTGACTCCCTGGCAGGCGTAAGCTAACATTTTACAGGCATGAAGTATGATGCCCTCCCAGAAAGGTGTTACCACCTTTGCCGTTACAGACAAGGGGCCTGAGGCTCCGGGTCACCTGGTCAGGGAATCAGGGTGCACTGAAAACCCAGACCCTTCCGACTGCTGACTCCAAGCCTCCTGAGCCCTCACCAGGTTGTAAAAATGCTCACCCCGAAGGCCACCAACCAAAGGAGAAGGCACAACCTCTAGGAAACAGGTTAAGCAAAAGTCTGTGTCAATGACTTGAGGAACATTTGTTGCCCATAGAAAGCACTGTGTAAATGTTTTCTGGATGAAAAGTAAAAATCTATTGGAAAGAAGACATTTTTCTAAAAAAATCAAGAGAGAAAATGACATACAACAGATGCAAAGCATAAATTTTCATATTTAAAAAAATATATAAAAGCCAAGGCTTTTGAAAAAAATAAACAACAATGAACTAGAGAAGTCTTCAAATCGCTTTGTGATACGTGAATGCAAAGTTGTTTTGGAAGTGGGTACAAATATACCAAAAGAAAATGTTCTTGTATTTGATAACACATGATGACAATGACATCCCAAAGCGACACGAGCTAATGACACCATAATATACAGACTGGAATCATGTGGGACACAGATTTTAAGGCTGAATCAAAGAGAACGACTCAGGTGTGTGTGCCATTATGTTTCCAGCTGCAGTGTGAGCGTAACTGAATTAAAATCATAAAATGCACAAATTGGCCACCATCATTACCCCTTCAAAAGAAATCAGAAAATAAGATAATAGCAAGGGATTGCAGCAACACAAAGAAGCGAGGCTTCGGGTATATGAACAGACACACGCTCTGAAAGCCATATTAGCCCGTGCGTTGGTGGCTGTGGTCCAGAGGAGCAATTTCTTCCTAAACACATAAAAAGAAAACCTGAAACAAAGTAAACTTTTCAGGAAAACAGAATCTTGGAACAAGGGAAGCAGGAGAGCTCAGAATCTGGCCTGATGGACGCAGCTGGGACAGTCAAGTCCCCGGCCCCACACAACAAAAGGAAGCGTGCAAGGTGAGTCCACTCCCTGGTGCTCAGGACTGACACTGACCCAACAGGGCCCCCTTTCACATTGAAAGCCTTTTAAGTTCTTAAACTTAGCTGCAGAAGATGTAACGAAGAACAGGCCAAGGTGGCACTTCAAAAGGACAAGGGAAACCCAGGTCACTGGCCTTAGGTGTACTCTCAAAGAAGAGTTCAACGTTACTGAAGTCCAGCATCGCTCTGAGGATGAGGGCAGCTTTGCCTTGGCTCCAAAGGCCAGCTCCAAGAGACGCAGCAGGAATTCCCACAGAAGGGACCGAAGCAGCGGTCCACAGAGTGGGGCGGAGAACACAAAGTTGAAACCATCCCTCTCAAACCAGCCCCCACCAACACCAAACCTCTGTCTCCTCCCGCAGGAAAAACCCAAGGCTCTGCTTCAAAACAGACGGAAGTTCACCTGTTCACTTCGATTCTAGCCCCCCAGCCAGGAAATCACCTTATCCATAATCCAGATAAATGTTAAGGAGAGTCCTATCCCACCCCAAAACTCATGCCAGCAAAGCTGGTTATCAGAACCACTAATGGACCAGCAAATCATTATGATTCCCTCCTTGCCACTCCCCGTCAAATGCATATTCTCCTTTCGCCTATCTTCAAGCCAGAAAGGAAGGGGGGTATCTGGACAAGTGGTTGACTTCTAGCACAAACACCTTTGAAAGCAGGAGTCCCATTAAGCGCCCAGCACTCGGAAGATTCTGGAACAACGGTCCATAAATGACAGCCAAGGGCCAAATCCGCCACTGCCTGATGTAGGCGGTACTGAAACTCGGGCTTGCCGGTTTCCTTATGTATGGTTTATGGCTGATTTCATGCTACAAGGATAGGGTTGCAAAGCCTAAGATATTCACTACTTTATAGAGAAAGTTTGCCCGGTCCTGGAGCAAACCTAACTTTCACAAGCAAGCATCAAATTCAACTAGGGGGCTCGTTACAGAATCGAATTCTCGGACCTCCCCGTAATAGTCGGACTGAGCGGGGCTCGAGAGGAGTTGGGATCTGCATTTTCACCAGCTGGAAGAAGGTGACAAAACCTTCTGAAAAACTTTACAGGCTTAAGAGATGCCTTTAAAGTGTTTAATATTAAAAGCCAATTACCATAATATTAAAGAGTGGCTTTCCTTTTGGAAGGAAGGAAAAACTCAAAGGCTGAACTTGCTGGGCTATTTCCAAATTAAAATTTTCTAGGGCTGTAAAGTGCAAAGGCCAAAAAACACCTGTTCAGTCTTTTAGGCTTACCTGTGCTTTGCAAAGATTAATCATTTCCACTAAAGTTTGCTCAGCCATGCTCTCTAATTATTAGCAAGGCGCCGTTCTCAGGCAGGGGAGACCATTCCTGTTTCCATAACAACTTGGTTCAGCCTTCGGTGCAAAAAAACCCACTTGCAGAAAGAGGTGAGCAGCCAGCCAGGCTCTGTGTGTGTCAGCCAGAAAAAAATAGCCTCGCGGTACCTCATGACCCGCCACAGCACATTAGCAACCCTTCTGAAAAACCTTTTAATCCCAAGATTGCATTATTATTACATTTCCCCGTGATGGGCTATTTAAATACTAATTGTTGCCGGAATCATGGATAAGACTAATAATATAAGGCAATAATGTGCACTTTAGGAAGGAGAATGATGCAATTTTTCCCCCGAGGGACAAAGAGGGGAGAACCCGAAGAGGTTCACAGGATGTTAAATACAAAAAAGAATCCCAAAGTCAAATAAGTTGGAGAAATCCTGATTAAATAAATTAAACAGTTCTCTCAGCTGAGACTTCACAGAGCCTTTATTTTGCTAAATATGCTTCTAGACTTTCTCTCTGTAGGAGGGGTGGGCTTCATTTCCAGTCCTAAACCATAACTGCCATTCCACAACCCTGCCCTCAGGGGCAGTAACCTGATCCGTTTTTCTGGGACTTTCAGTTAAAACTGGGACAGTCTTCAGCAAACTGAGACAGTCAACCCACTGTGCCCTCAGACACTGAGAGACTTTCCTCAGAACCCCTGACACCTGGAGGAGAGTTAGTTGAGTGTGGCTTTCTTGGATAGAGGACAGGTAACAGATCAATTTCTTTTTGTAACTGCAACACCTACCAATAAAATGCTTAGAATGAGAAATGTGCTCCACGGGCGTGTCTTGAATAAACCCATTAATGAAACAGAAATCGGAGACTCCTTTAAATAAGGCTCATTTCCCCTATTCATTCAATACTACTAAGTGGAGCCATGGGAAATCACCATTTTTATAGGTCAAAAATAGTCACATATCGGGAATGTCAAGTTTCAACCTAATGTACACAGTTTCACTCTACAAGTGAGGTTTTCATGTGCAAAATATATACAGTTTGTAGCCACTTTCTCCCCCTACATGCTCACCATTACGTACTAAGCCCACAGTTACATGTCAAAAGCTTTGCCCCACTGGGTTTACATCCCCTTAACCAACATTTAAAGGGCCATACCCACAGTGAGAACACCCTTTACTATGCCAAGTATGGAGAGGAGGCCAACACTCACAGTCCAGAAGGGGAAATCTCATGCTACTGTCATATCCAAATGTTGCTGTGTGTAGGACCAGGGCTTGTCAAAGACGACATGTCAAAGGCTCAACGGAAAATAAGTATAAGGGCCCGATACAAGTTAACCTATCTTCTGCCAAATCAAATGAACACCTTTCTTTTTTTTTTCCTTTTTTTTTACTAACATATAATGTATTATATTATTTGTCCCAGGGGTACAGGTCTGTGAATCATCAGGCTTACACATTTCACAGCACTCACCATAGCACATACCCTCCCCAATGTCCATCACCCAGCCACCCCATCCCTCCCATTCCTCTCCCCTCCAGTAACCCTCAGTTTGTTTCCTGAGATTAAGAGTCTCTTACGGTTTGTCTCCCTCCTGATCCCATCTTGTTCAAATGAACACCTTTCCACATGGATTTACGTATATTACTGCATCTGGAAGGAAGAGTAGAGGCAGAGAATGCCTAAAGAGAGGCACCGGGGACAGAACTGCTAGGTCACCTTGCTGTGCAAAAGGCATGGCTGCAGTGGGAATGTTTGATGGACCAGTAGTGCTTTCTCCAAAGACTGGTCATTTGTGGAAGCAAGAGGGAGCTTTCTCGTTGACTGACAACTTAGAGGATATAGGAGAGGAGGAAGGAGGCTCTCTGGACTCTGGTTGAGGAAGGAAGAAGACCCAACAACAGACAGAAATGAGGGTCAGACATGCAAACAGACAATAACAGAAGAGAGAGGGGGATGGGCAGAAAGAGAGAAGGAAGGCTAGACAGACAGACACATAGGGAGAGACGGAGCAAGGATTTCAGCCTAGAATCATTCAGATTTTAACAGAAAGACTTAGGGAAATAACATGCCTTTTCTTCAACAGTCAACAGTCCTTGACCACGCTGGCTAAACATTTTGAAGTGTAGAGAGAGAGCTGCTCTCCTCAAACTCTGGCTGGCGGCCTTCAAGCTGCTGGGGAGTTCACCTTACCTAATCATTTGTGTTTCTAAGTGCCAAGAGATATCTGAGTTTCTTTAATTAACCTTCATTTATTTATTTATTTATTTGACAGATAGAGAGAGACAGAGAGAGAGGGAGCACAAGCACGGGGTGTGCGAGAGGGAGAAGCAGGCTTCCCGCTGAGCAGGGAGCCCGATGCGGGACTCGATTCCAGGACCCTGAGATCAGGACCTGAGCCGAAGGCAGACACAACAACTGAGCCACCCAGGTGACCCTAACCTTCATTTTAGATGATCATTTCTTCGATCATTTTGGACATAAAACACTTCACATCTAGAATGTGGATATTGGGAAGCAAATTCTGCCACCCCAAAATAGGCCTACTTGGCATGATAATTATTTTAGGCTCGTTATTTTTAAGAAACCACAGACACAAGAGAAGCTCAGACAACTGAGTGGAAGTTACCCTTTTGTAAAAGATAGAGAGTTCAGAAAAGCCCTCAACCAGTAACTTCACTCAACATTTAGCTATTCCTAAGAAATGGCTATCATCTTTAAAAAGCAAACACAAGGTTCCTCAAACAGTTCCACAGACATGCCCAAAATAAAGGATCCTCGAAGCTCCAGACTATAAGGTCCTTTAAGAGTTTCTGGTCCACACACCTTCTCTCTCCGCCCCTGCCAGCTACACTGTCAGATCAGCTGTCCAAAGTCTTTCCATCAGGACATAGTCTCTGATTACCTTGTCTGTTTTCATAAAATGACTCCATCTAGCCTTTTTTTAATTTAATTTTAAATTAAAGCCTACAGAAAGACTGAAATCTACTGGTATAGCAAAAATTATAAAATCTATTCATCTTTCCAGCTGAGTTCAAGTTTGACAAAAAACTTGGTTTCTTAAGTAGAACAGAAGCTTTAAAATGTACACTTGCCAGACTTCATATAAAAAGCTCTTACTGAACAAAATTGATTCCGATATGAGAAAGGTTTTCTCACTGATCCACCCTTGGGCAATATTGGTGAACAGCAACAAGGATGGAAGGGAGGGACATTTCTTGACTCTCTCAGAGCAAAAATATCAATACGGAAGAAGTCCACAGCAGTAATATTCCGAAATTCCAAACTGTGCCTCAGAGTGCCCTCAAATTTGATCATTAAGACTTATGTGAATAAGGAATATGTTTACCATGTTGTTCATCATGTTGTTTAATTTTTAATCATGATTTGAATTTTATTCATGATCTATTTTATATTAGGAATCAGAAAACTTCTGCTTCTAATGGATACGATGTGAAAACCTCTATGTGAAGGCAGATGGCCCAGATCCCCTTCCCTCTGGGTCTCTAGCAAAACCTGTGGCTATACCCAGACCATCTTCTCTCCCTACTTTCCACCTGGATAGCTCATTCTCATCCTTCCAGTCTTGGCTGAGTTGTTTGCTCCTCAGAGGGTCTTCCTTCACCATCTTATATAAGAAAATGCATCTTCCCTTTTCACAGACCACGAGGCATAATTTTCAGCCTTTAGAGTCTAGAAAAAAGCTCTATATCCTAAAAATAGACCCGTTTTATTTGAGGTGGGCACATCCAGGGCTCTGCCCCTCCCCCAGAGAGCACCCCCACTGCCTCACACAGGCTGCTATTCTCTTTACAGGTCTAAGATCAGACACTATTTTTCAGCCCTGATACTTCCGCCGAAATCTGAAGAACTGTGTTTTTGTTTGTTTAGTTTTTTAGCTTTTCAGTTTTGTGGGGTTTTTTTGGTGGTTTTTTTTTTAAGAATTTATTTATTTATGTGACAGACAGATTACAAGTAGACAGAGGGGCAGGCAGGGAGAGAGGAATGGAAGCAGGCTCCCTGCTGAGCAGAGAGCCCCATGCTGGGGCTCCATCCCAGGACCCTGGGATTGTGACCTGAGCCGAAGGCAGAGGCTTTAACCCACTGAGCCATCCAGGCGCCCCCAGTTTTGTGTTTTTAAAACCAGTGACTCTTAAGGACTCTTTTCCCACAGCACACCAACAGCTTATGACCAGTCTCCTATAATAGGCAACCTCCGCTCTGCCGGTTTCAAAGCACATTCCTGATCAGATTCCTGATGGTCCGGAAATATCCGCTCCAATCTGTGTCTCGGACATGACACAACATATACCAAAACTGAGAGGGAATTTCAGGCCAATGCACAGACACACATCCTGGCAAGGCAGCGACTGTTGAGAATCAAGCCCTGGAGAAGCAGTTCTTAAAACATCAGGCTTCCCGACACTGAACAGTAAAGTAGGTAAGGCCCCCACAGTCTGGTCTGCTGAGCCTCTGGACTCAACAGAGTGCTGGCCCAGGATGCCAAGACGGGGCCTTTCCTTCCTTTCTCATTTGCATCAATTCATGAATTCATCTGCATAAGCAAACTCCAGAGAGTCGACAATCATGCTCTAGAAGTCTGGCCTTGGCCAGGTGCTCCTGTGCCAGCCACAGAAACATGGGCAGGAATGCTGAGAAGGCTGCGGACCTTGGCCAATGTGTCTGGAAGTTCATTTTTATTGTAAATGGGATTAAACTAGCCTTCATCAAATGGCTTCTCAGCACCCACAGCCCTGAGGGAGGTGAGCATCCTTGCATTCCAAATCTGGGCTTTCCACTTAAGGTTCCGAACAACTTCTACCCCAAAACACCCTAACCTGTTCCACATTGCCTCCAGATTACTCACTGATCTTCTCATTTCATAAGTTCCCCAATCAGAAAGAAAAGTCAAAGGATATTTTTGCATGAATTGACAAAACAAGTGCACTCCCCATTATGCAAATGTGAAATAATGTCAGCAGAAGTGTAAAAAAGTTACAAACCCATTCATTCCACAAGCCTTCATGGAGAACCTACATGTCCTAGATTCGGTGCTGGAGGCTCCCCACCTGACCTCATTTCCACCACCACTTGCTTTGATTCTTCCCCTTCGCAAGACTATTCCTTCAATCACCAGGAGCCAAGTAGAACAGTCTCCCTTTGCTCTGTTGAAGGGCTCACTAACAAGCAAAATATAGGAAAGGAGAGAAAGAAATGTATATAAAAAAAAATTAAAAAGAAGTGACTGAAAGGGATGCGAGTAAAATGAGAAGAGGGTGACTGAAGAAAAGAGTCCTAGTTAAAAAAAAAAAAAAAAAAGGACGACAAAGAAAAGACTTCCAGACAGAGGAAGAAAGTAAAAGCCAAAAAGAATCTACAAACCCAGTACTCATCTTCTAATTAGGCAAAATGTGAGCAAATTGTTCAGAATCTAAAGGGAATCCTTTAAGGTCCTCTGCTCCAACACCCTCCCCAGACTGCCTCACCCCAACACCTGAAGCTTATATGTGTCTGTTATAACAGACACAACCAAATGGGCTTCCATTCCAGTTTCTGCCTGAGCCTCTCCAGTGAGAGACCCTCACTCTCCCACCAGGCTGCTCTGTGCAGCTTACCGATACTGGGCATCCGTTCCCCACCCGCAATGAAAGTGATGAACAAGATGAGCTCAAGGGCCCACACCCTGCCTCCCACACTCTCTGATTCTAAAGGTTGGCTCTGCACTTAATCAAACCTTTACTGAAAACATTCGACCGTGGCCCAACTGTGTGCCTGGTCTGGGAACGTCTTCACGCTGTCAGAGAGCTTACCCCCTCGTGGAGGAAACGGCTGTCTCCATAACTAAAGGGATGAGGAAATGACTCAACATAAGAGAAGTAAGTGTAAGACAGGAACCAGCATGTACTGTGTAACTAGGAATGCTCGTTCTATATAGGGAATGACAGAAAATTTCTCCTAGACCAAAGACCGAATCACAACTTTTTCCCCCAAACCTTTCTTACCAGATAAGTAGTAATCCAGGTAATAACTCATAAAATCTTCCACCAAATGTTAACTTTTGTCAGGATATCTTTGATAGAAGAAATGACTGAAAATCTATCACCAGTCAAATGTAAATAAAAGTGTCAGAATTTTTCAGGCCAT
The DNA here is from genome assembly GCA_003697995.1 of Taxidea taxus jeffersonii. Classification (NCBI taxonomy): domain Eukaryota; kingdom Metazoa; phylum Chordata; class Mammalia; order Carnivora; family Mustelidae; genus Taxidea; species Taxidea taxus. Next base: position 28,974 of record RCUC01141143.1, read on the forward strand.
TAAGTCAGCAATCTTCATCTCTCTGCACTAAAGAGATGTTCAGAATAGTGTCAAAGAAAGTCTCATAAAAACTCATTAAAAATGTTCCAAAAGGTTCATAAAATTATCTGATAAATGCAACAAACTCTTCAAAATTCATCTTCCATAAAATAAGCTGAGGCAGAGACATC
>ML104369.1:0-42248 GCA_003697995.1 Taxidea taxus jeffersonii
TTTTAATTTTTGAGGAAATACTATATTGTCCTCCATAGCAGCTGCATCATTTTAAATTCTTGCATTAGGGACCACTTTGCACAACCACTAGGATATATGAGAACACCTGTTCTTCCACAACCTTGTTAACATAATTTATCAATATTTTGAATTTTGGTCAATATGGTAAATAAGAAATAATATCTCAGTATATTTAACTTGCATTTTTCCTCCATGAATGAAACTGGGCATCTTTCATGAATGAAATGACTTTCAGAAGAATCTGTCTGGATGCCATGTTGGGAGACCATTCTGCCCAAGTAATGCAAACTCTCTTGAATCAGTTCTGTGATTCTGTGATTAGGTACTTTCCAGGCAACCAGATTTCCCTTCAGATGCAAAGGATATTACATATATAGGCATCATAAATTAATCCACTGTCATTTACTGAAAACTATGTGCCCCCAATTTGGCAGTATACTGTGGTTATAGAACAGAATAAGACATGATGTCTTACATCAAGGAATGCACAAACTATTGGATGAGAAAGATAACTGATTAAAGTACTGTGGCCAAGTTATGTTAGGGTTATGCCTGGGTGCTATGAGAATACAGAGAAGAAACTGGAGAGTGGCGGGAAGTCTCTATAAAAAGATGATATATGGGGGCACCTGGGTGGCTCAGTGGGTTAAAGCCTCTGCCTTTGGCTCAGGTCATGATCCCAGGGTCCTGGGATGGAGCCCCACATCGGGCTCTCTGCTCAGCAGGGAGCTTGCTAACTCCTCTCTCTCCGCCTGCCTCTCTGCCTACTTGTGATCTCTGTCTGTCAAATACATAAATAAATAAAATCTTAAAAAAGAAAAAGATGATATATGAACTCAGATTTGCTGGAAAGAATCAACTTGAACCCAGTAGTGTCCTTTAAGACACAGAATGAGACAATATGTCCTATTTAGGGAAACTATGGGTGGAGTGAAAGATGCATATATGATTATTGAAAGAAGGGGAAGCTATCAAGGGATTAAATAAGGAATAACAATATTCATTTCTTTAACTTATTTTTTATTTCTTTTTTATTTTTTTTAAAGATTTTATTTATTTATTTGTCAGAGAGAGAGAGAGAGAGCGAACGAGCACAGGCAGACAGAGTGGCAGGCAGAGGCAGAGGGAGAAGCAGGCTCCCTGCTGAGCAAGGAGCCCGATGTGGGACTCAATCCCAGGACGCCGGGATCATGACCTGAGCCGAAGGCAGCCGCTTAACCAACTGAGCCACCCAGGCATCCCTTATTTTTTATTTCTTAATATCCATTCCAATGACTTAAAAAATTATCATATTTCTGTTTTTCTTAACCGTGCAAAAGGTCTTAGCCATACTTTCTTGTAGTATGTTAAATCTCACGGTGGCAAGTAATTATGTAACTTGTAGTTCATTGTGAAGAACATTACTGATAGAAAAATAGGGCTGATATGGAGGATAGCAAATAAATGAAATAAAATAATTTGGCTTTACAAGTTTCAAAGTCTTATCAATTTATAAGTAGCATCAACAAGATAAAAAGCGATTTTTATTATTTATTATTTATAGATCTTTAAATGTACATTCAACATTTTCCCTTGGCTATAAGTGCTTATTAAAGCCTTTTACAAAAGCACTTTTCTATTGTCTTAGTTTTTTTTTTTTAAGATTTTATTTATTTATTTAACAGACAGGTCACAAGTAGGCAGAGAGACAGGCAGAGAGAGAGAGAGGAGGAAGCAGGCTCCCCTCTGAGCAGAGAGCCCGACATGGGGGTCGAGCCCAGGACCCTGGGATCATGACCTGAGCCGAAGGCAGAGGCTTTAACCCACTCAGCCACCCAGGCAAATTTCAGGTGTGTAGCTTTATAATTTGACATCTGCACACACTACAAAGTTATTACCACCACAAATCTAGTTACCATCCATCACCATATAGTTGACCCTCTTTGGCCATTTCACCCACCCATGAACCTCCTTTTCCTTTGGTAACCACTAGTCTGTTCTGTGCATCTTTGAATATATTTTTATTTTTTGTTTATTTTTCTTAAATTCCACATTTGAGTAAAATCATATGGTATTCACTTTTCTCTGACTTATTTTGCTTAGCATAATATCCTCAAGATCCATCCATGTTGGATTTCCATGTCAGAAATGGAAATATTTTATTCTTTTTTATGGCCAAGGAGTATTCCATTATGTAAGTGTACCACATCTTCTTTATCCATCCATCTATTTCTGGACACTTAGGTTGTTTTGGTATCTTAGCTATTGTAAATAATACTGCAATGAACAAAGGAGTGCATATGTCTTTTCAAACTAGTGTTTTTGTAATCTTCAGATAAATACTCAGAAGTAGAATAGCTGGGTCATATGGTAGTGTTATTCTTAATTTTCAAGGGAATCTCCATACTGTTTTCCATACTGGCTGCATCAATTTACAATCTCATGAACAGTGCATAGGGTTCCCTTTTCTATATATCCCTTCTAACATGTGTTATTTCTTGTCCATTTGGTCACAGACATTCTAACAGGGGTTAGGAGATATCTCACTGTGGTTTTGATTTGCATTTCTCTAATATCAGTGCTATTAAGCATCTTTCCATGTGCCTGTTGGCCTGTGCCTGTATGTCTTCTTTGGAGAAATGTCAGTCCCTGAGGAGAGTCCCTGCTGTCCTGCCTCTTCGATGGATGCTTTAAGGGTTGCAATGGGTGCCCTTTATCTAGCATCTATGTGCTTTACAAATTGGGTGTTTTGGGCTGGTTTCTGGGTCAAGTGCATTTGCACACAAGGATTTAAGAACGGGTTTTCCATTCTCCACAGTTTTGTAATTTTCCTGAACATAATTCCCATTGGTTTTCAAAGCCTGTTGTGTGGCTGTTTCTCCTGTGTAGGATCTGAGGGTTGGGATGCCTCATGTGAAGCTTTGATCTGTCACTCCTCAGGGAAAAGTTCTGTATTCTTCATATCCCTCTTGATTGTGATTTGCTGTGGCTGGGGTGTGTTTTTATTCCCTCAAGAATCCAGGTCTCTGCTTCTCTTTCCCTTGATGCTACCCTTTTATTTTCTGTTGTGGAGGCTCTGTTCATTCTGTTTTTAGGTCCCTTTCAGAAGGAATTATTCTCTATGTAGTTGTAGAGTTGTCATGTCCATGGGAGAAGATGAGTTTAGGATCTTGCTATACCACAATCTTGAACTCAGCTACCCAAAACACTTATTTCTTTATTTGTTTTTTACTCAACAGGGAGATGGGTTCCTTTTTACTAGAACATGGCTGGAAATTTTAAACCATTTACACTTTTTTCAGTACCAGGTAGCTAAGTCACATTGAGAGTCATGTGAATCATATTAAGGTCAATTTAACCAAGAATCCAGAAGCAGCATGTTGGTAGAACCACTGAACTCAGAGTTAAGAAAATCAGCATTCTCAGTGTAGTGTTCAGTGATTCATTAGTTGCATATAACACCCAGCTACATCAAAAACTAATGATGTACTATATAGTGGCTAACTGAACATAATAAAAAAAAATTAAAAAATGCATATTTAACAGTAAGTGAAAAAGAAAACCTGTGTGTGTGTGTGTGTGTGTGTGTGTGTGTATAGTATGTATATATATATATATATGTGTGTGTGTGTGTGATATATATATAATATACATATAATGCCCATGCTATTGGAAAAAAAAAATCGGGATTCTCAACAGAATACTACAGGAATGATCTTGAGCCTAAAATTAGGTGATTGAATAGATAAACTCTGTGGCTTTCTTCAGCTTTAATTGTTTACTGTTCCATGTCAGGCTAATTTATCATCACTTGTGAAAACCTACCACCATTAAGGGTCAGTTAAAAATTTCCTGGATCATGAATTTCACTTATTTATAAGCAGTGAATCTTCCAGAATGTAGTCTTATAAAACCAGTCTTGTTATTATTCACTTTTGGATATACCATGAGTCAAGCGATGCTCCTAAGACATAACTATTCACGTATTAAGGCAATCATTTAAAAAAAATTAGTGACCTCTTATTACATTCAAGAGATTGATCTAGACACAGTGGGAAACACAAAAATGAAACACACATAGATCATTCCTGCAAGGATGTCTCTTTATATAGAAAAAAAGGATGTAAACTCAAATAATCATTTGGTGAGGTAGGTGTTAGGTGACATATGAGACTTACAGATACAGAACAACTGGAATTGAGTAAATACTGATTCTATCCTGGATAGGTCATAAATAATATAACATAAATAATGTTTTTAACGGCTGAATGTATTCTACTATGGGGAAACATAATTTGCTTTACCAGTACTCCATTCCCCCTTTTTTGGTCAATTAAGTTCATTCATGTATGAAAATTTTTTTCTTAGTGGAAGTCATAAATAAGCAGCACTAGCAGAGAAGTACTTTATAGTAGAAGACACATTTGGACAAAGGAGAAGCATTTGAGCATTCATATTAAAGCATGAAGGCAAGATCTGGATTAGTAATTCTAATTTTTATGGACCCTAGAATTGCCTTAGACTCAGAAGAACACTTTAGGTCCCATGGGCCCTGACTGTTCAGCTATCTGCAGACAACACACCCATTACATGAGGTAACCTGAGTGAGTCCCTCATCCTTACACCAGAGGAACTCAACGAGAGCAAGTCTTTATAGAGAAATTACTTACATATGTGAAGCACAGTATATAACAGTATGTAATTTAGCCCCAGCCAACTCATGAAATAGGTCCTACTTATGCTTTTGATTTGAGAACTATCTTACCAGCACACAGGTTTCCTTTTCCTTTTAGATTCATTGTCTTTTTTTCATATCAGGTTATTAGAAGAGCCAGTTTCTCTTTCTCAATATATGTGAAATAAAAATTAGGCATAAGACATCATGTTTAAACATGGGAATGGTTTTGGAGATGAAAGACACATTCTCTACCACAAGAAGCAAGCAGTCTAATAGCAAACCCACAGTGGGGTTTGCAGTTACAGTGGTACTGTGGAGAGAGTCTGCAGAACATGCTATGGGAACACAAGGCTAGCCAGAGTAGAGGAAGTTTGTTGAAGGTGATCTCTAAGCTAAGCTTTAAAAGATAAACAGTAGTTACCTCTACTTTAAATTCCAGTTCAAGTTAGAGTTCTCTGGTCCCTAAGAAAAAAATTTATTCTCATTGTTTTTTAAATCCTACTGCAGATCTGAGTTCATTTTCAATTCTGATACCTTGATCTTAGGTCCATGATTTCTATAGCAGTTTTTAGTAATCTTTGATTACCAACATTATTTTTCCATTTTCTTCCTTTGTAGTATTTCCCAAATCTGCCTGATCATAAGAATCAACTAAAGCTCATGATAAGTATTCAGGTCCCCCAAACTGTTTTGTTCCCTGAAGATTCTAATGCATTAAAGTTGGATTTTTAAAAATCAAGTGTCTCAGGTAATACTCATTATTAGGCATGTTCAGGAATTATTTTTCTACTATCCAGAGTTGTCGTTAGTATCATTTATTTAATTTTTAATAATGGGTTTTCTGTTACCCTTATAATTTTTTGCAGGATTAATAAATAATTAGGAAGGAAACAAAATTTCCCATTAGGAAAAATAGTTGCTTCCTTTTAGATGACTTTATAGATAAGCACACATAACCCCTACTCATATAAGTTAAAGTGTTTTTTTTTAATATTTTTCAGTGTGGGTTAATTTCTGTATTTACAGCTATGTTGTGTGAATTTTGCTTAACTTTTATTGTAATCCACTCAAATATGTTCTTCCCAGTTTAAGATACTTATTCCTTTTGCATCCATGTTTCTGACTTTTCTTTAATTAGAGAAACGCAATGTAGATTTAGCTTTTAGGGATTTGGGTGGAAGGGTATAGAGGGTATGGTGGATGGATGCTATGTCAAATTGAGAAACACAGAGACAAAAAGTATTTAATAAAATATGGGCATATAGGGATTACCTACTGTTTGTATGGGATGTTTAACAGCTTGTTGAAGGAAGTATAATTCTGCTATGCTGTCAGGGTTTTGCTCTATTTGAATTCCAAGCAAGTGTGGTAGGAGCATGAAATCTCATGACTCTTTTGGATTAATAAGTGAAGCAAGCACTGACTTTATTTTCAACTATGTTTAAGGGAGGCCAAGCGTCCCACAGATATCAATTGTTAATGACTCAATACCTAGCATCTGTTTATTGAATAAGAGCATAAGCAAAGACTCAGAACAATTTGTAATTAGAAATAAGAACACTGGAGCAGGAAGGTGATATCTTTTTTCAGAGCCAAACAAGATAATATGGCTCCCACAAGAACAATCATGTCTAATCCAGAACTATCCCATTTGTCACACCAGTTAAGTATTTTTCTATCTCCTTAAGATAGGTGGAACTGGGAAATCATGTTAAAATGTACAGTATACTCTTACTAGTTCCTTTTCTATGACAGTATCTGTCATAGATTTATAGTATTCTATTTGTTGAGGGCAGTGTAGTCGCTGTCAATGAATATTTTTTGTCATCTTCATAAGTTTCAGTTCTTAATATCCTTCTCCATAGTATCTTATAGGTATGTAAAGTAAGTAGAGTCTTTTTTAAAGAGTATACGAAGGTACATGTATTCAACATGAATTGATCAGGAATATTCATGTCTGAGTATAGTATATGTTTGTGTAGAAATTTTGTACTTGGGTGTCTATAGCTAACAGTAACCCCAGGATAACTCTAGTGTCTCTCTCCTCTGGTATATCCATAAAGTAATTCTCGTTACCCTCCTGAATCAATCAAAAAAGAGTTCGGAATCTGTTACTTAGCCTAATGGGCTTCAAAATCTGATTCAGTACACTGACAGCTCCCATTTCTTAGTGGTGTAGAGTGAAATTAGCAAAGACCATGAAATTAACAAATAAGAACAGAATGCCATTTATTAGTTTAACATGGGAAATTGTAAATTAGGGAGGGGCTGAAATATTAGAATATGTACAATTGGAAGGGATCTTCTTCTGGCAGGCAGGTTACACAAGAAGTATTCACCAATTGAAAGATCTATAAAATTGCACTGCAAATTACTGTTCTAGTGAGTTCAAGTTCTTAAGATTGACATATTCTTTTCCTGTAGGAAAGTGAACTATAATCAAGAAGTCACTGGGTGAGTTTAGAAACAGACATACACACAAAAGAAAAGAATTCTTAATTTCTTTGTGGTCCTAGGATCAAATAGCCCGATGGGCCCACCTCCCAACTGTACCTAAACTTCAAAGTCAATATATTAACCAAAATCTCTGTATCCAACGCATATAAGAAGAGGTATCTAGGCGTGTGATATTGGAAATATCATTTGGGGAAGGCTCTCTCTTAGACGTTGCTAATATTTGTTTTTATCTGTATTAAATTTATTTGGTCAGGACTTTCTTCTTTAACAAAAAATACTTTGGTAGAAGTAGAACATTTTAGGCTAGAGCGTTATTCTAGCTGTCTTTGCTGTGATCTATTCTAGTTTAACTCTGAAAGGTGCAACTCTGTTACACCCAGATACTGGCAAAACTTACTGTAGCACCTTGATATTATGTTGACATGTGGGCAGAAAACTTAAAATGCACTACTTAAAGTCCTTAAAGTTTATATTTTACTTAAAGTTTATATTTTAAACTTATATTTTAAATTCTTAAAGTTTATATTTTCTTTTTTTTTTTTAAAGATTTTATTTATTTATTTGACAGAGAGGGATCACAAGTAGGCAGAGAGAGAGGGAGAAGCAGGCTCCCCGCCAAGCAGAGAGCCCAATGTGGGGTTCGATCCCAGAACCCTGAGATCATGACCTGAGCCAAAGGCAGAGTCTTAACCCACTGAGCCTCCAGGCACCCTGTTTATTTTCATTTCAACTCCATTGTATTTGAATATATTTGTTTCCAACACACCTATGCCTTTTTGCATGTTGGAAAACTCATTCAGCATTCTCAGAAAATGGCACTTCTAATCAAGGACTGGGGTATTACTTAAGCTTATAATGGCTGTCATTCAAATCCACTATAATCAAATTTCATATCTTTCCTGCAGTTAATATGTACTATGATTCCATCAAGGTTTTCTCATTCTTATTCTGACCTAGAAAAGAGTGCCTTCTGACAAATTAGTAGTAGCATGCCTCACTGCACCTGGACCTCTCTTAATTTTAACACAAGCTTTAAACACAAGCTTTACCCAAACATGTAATTTTGGGATGGATAATTCATATGAAACAGGTCACTCCTCCCCACTCTGCTCAGCAAGGCAAACATCACTAACTAATGATAGTGGTCTTTCCTTGGGTGAGACTTGGGCTGAGTCTTAGAAGTGGGCTTCTCAACCAGAAATCTCCAGGTGACTACAGTTGCTTCCAAAAATTGGAGTTGGCATATCAGATGAAATTAATTTGGATTCCTTCCCTATCTTATGGTGTCTGACAAAGATCTGTCAATTTTGAATTCTAGCATTTGTCCGAAAGTAATTGTCTACTAAAAGTTGTCTGAATCAGGAAAGCAGAAGTTCTTTGGAAAATTTTTTTTCTCCCCTTTATTCCCGGTGGATCTTCTCATCAAGAAAAATAAAACTGCCAAATATTATCTATAAAGGCCTGAAAAGTAGCTAGATTTGCTAAACATTTAAAGCATTTGCTCAGCTAATTTAGCTCAAATTAGTATCCATGATTCATACATGCTTTACTGTAAGATTTTTATTTAACTAAGACAATAATTTGGGGAGTGCCTGGGTTGCTCAGTTGTCAAGCATTTGCATTTGGCTCAGGTCATGATCCCTGGGTCCTGGGATCAAGCTTCTTATTGGTCTCCCTTCACATCGGGGAGCCTGCTTCTTCCTCCCCTTCTGTCCCTCCCCCCTGCTTGTGCACTCTCTGTCTCTCTCTCTTTCAAATAAATAAAATAATTATTAAAAAAAGAAAATAATTTGGTCTTGAAACAGTGAAAAACATTTCTTATAAATCCCTTGTATATGAATGATCTAATATTGAATTTCTTCCATGTTAAATGAAACTAATTTCCTCTAGAAAGTTCGGAAATCATAATACCACTAGGAATTTCTTAAGCACCAAAGCAACTATTGGGTAAAAGAATCAAAGAGGGGTCACCTGGGTGACTCAGTCAGTTAAGTGCCTGACTCTTGATTTTAGCTCAGGTCATGATGTGAGGGTTGTGAGTTCAAGCCTCAAGCCAGGCTCTGTACTGGGCCATGGAGTCTGCTTAAGATTCTCTCTCTCCCGTTGCCCCCACTCTCACCCCGGCCTCCAGCCCTGGCTCATGCTTTCTAAGAAAAAAAAGAAAGAATCAAATAGATATTATCTGTTCATAGTCATATTGCTCTATGATGAAAGGAAATATAAAATGTAAGAACTGTATACTTTACAGATTAAAGGGTCTTAAAATAATTGGTGAAAATGTTAACTTATTAAGAATACTTTAACTGGGATGCCTGGGTGGCTCTGTGGGTTAAAGCCTCTGCCTTTGGCTCAGGTCATGATCCCAGGGTCTGGGATCAAGCCCCACATCAGGCTCTCTGTTCAGCAGGGAGCCTGCTTCCCTTCCTCTCTCTCTGCCTGCCTCTCTGCCTACCTGTGATATCTGTCTGTCAAATAAATAAAATATTAAAAAAAAAAGAATACTTTAACTTAGTCTTTAGTTCATAATCAAGTATTTGTTTAACTCTTTTACCTGTGTATTAATGGCTGAGTTGACAAAAAAAAAAAAAAAAAAAAAAAAAAAAAAGAGAGAGAGAGAGAGAGAGGAAGAGGAGGAGGAGGAGAAAGCCATAAAAGAGGATTCCAAAGATGCTTCCATTTGTAAAGAATAGATATGTTAGAAAAATCAGATTATTTCTGATGCATAAATCAGAATTGTTTACATTTTGGGGGTATGAAGAGTGATAAACTTCCAAAAGGGGAAATGGCATACTACCTGAAATCATCTTGAGTTTTGGATACACATGATGATTTTTCCCAAAGATGAGTCACCCTTATGTCTAATCTCATTTTCTAGAAGCTGCCAAATAAATATAGTCATTAAATATAAGAAGATGATGAAAAATACCTGTAATTTTATTTGTAAGGCCTGTAAAATTAGGATCCAGAGTGGGGCTTTTCAAATTTTATTCTCTTTATTTCTATCTTCTTCAACTTTTATGCTAACAGGCTTTTTTCATATTTGGAAAATTACATTTTTTCATCTTTAGTATTGCTAATGCCAGGAGCAAACCCATACATCTGATAAATAAATCTAATTTTATTTTTTTATGTTAGTGATATTCAGAAGGGAAATAAAATCCCTTCTTTTCCTTATACACCTTACTTCAGTTAGTTCGTCTTTTTCTACACAACTTTATCACACTAGCCTCAGGCAGATATATGCGCAAATGGTTCATTGTGGAGCTGGCACACAAGTATTAAGAAGTGAGGAAGAAGAGCAGCAGCCAGTTAAACAGGCTGCTCTGCGCGGCCTGAGAACTAAAAAGACAAGCTCTCACATAAATGTATCCAAAATGACCATATTTACTCATCTAATTCCTCTTCCACTTTACTTAGACCTTTACTTTAAATAGGAAGGGGAAAAACAGAATCACAGTGTTAATGGTCATCTAAATGAGAAAACTGGTCCACAGTGGGAACAGGAGAATTTTGCAGATAAAAAATCTTGTTCTTTGGATAAATGTCTACTCATGTCTTCTGCCCATTTTAATTGGGTTATTCATTTTTTGGGTGTTGAGTTTTATAAGTTCTTTATATAAAGAAGACAGACAGATGGCTAATGGACACATGAAGAGATGCTCATCATCACTAATAATCAGGGAAATACAAAACAAAACTACATGAGATATCACCTCATACCTGTCAGAATGGCTACAATCAACAAAACAAGAACCAACAGGTGTTGGTGAGGATGTGGAAGAAAGGAGAACCCTCTTGCACTGGATGCAAAATGGTATAGCCAGCCACTCTGGAAAACAGTATGGAGATTCCCTGAAAAGTTAAAAATAGAACTAACCTATGATCCAGTAATTATACTACTAGGGTATTTACCCAAAGAATTTAAAAATACTAATTCAAAGGGATACATGCACCACAATGTTTATCAATGTTTATAGCAGCATTATCTACAAAAGCCAAATTATGGAAAGAGCCCAAATGTCCATTGATATATGAATGGATAAAGAAGAGGTGGTATACATACATATATATATGTGTGTGTATATATACATATATATTAGACTATTACTCAGCATATATATACATATATATATACATATATATATATTAGACTATTACTCAGCTATAAAAAAGAAGGAAGTCTTTCCATTTGCAATGATGTGGATAGAGTTACAGAGTATTATATGAAGTGAAATAAGTCAGTCAGAGAAAGACAAATACCATATGATTTCACCTGTGGAATTTAAGAAACAAAACAAAGCAAAGGGAAAAAGAAAAGCAAACTGAGAAACAGACTCTTAACTATATAGAACAAACTGATAATTAGCAGGAGGTGGGGGGGGCATCAGGTGATGAGCATCAGATGTTGTATGGAAGTGCTGAATCACTGTGTTCTACATCTGAAAGTAACATTATGCTCTTTATTAACTGAATTTAAATAAAAACTTTAAAAAAGATCTTGTTCTCCATAAAAGAAAGAAATCTTTGAATTCTGAACACTTTTCAATGCAAAGGAGGTCCTGGAGCACTTTCCTGGCTTTCCTCATATGTTCCTCATGTCACTGTTACTTGTAGAATGAGTTTGCCTCCTTCTCTAGATGTGGTTCCAAATTGAATTTTTTTCTGTTTTGGAGATAGAACTTCATATTGAGTTGGTTGAAACTACCCAAACTCTGGCCTTTTTGTCAGGGTAATTTTCAGCCACCTGGTCATTTTTCATTTTTTTTTTTTTTTTTTGAGATTAACTCAAAGTACTTACTGGATTGAGAACCACAGTGAAGAAAAGTTCACCTCCTTGGATACTCTTGTCCAGCTCTTTAGGACCTCCTGGATATTCCTTGTAGAAAATTGTGTGAGTGAAAAGCCCACAGGTTTGTCTTGGAAGAACCTGAAGGAAGAATAAACAAGTAAGGAAAAAGTTCCTTCGACCAATTAATTTGTTGAAACTTGGGTTTTTTTCTCATGGAAGTTGTTGATGCATAAGCTGGTGTCATTGTTCAACTTTTAACTAAGACCCAGAAAATCCTTCACACTCTGGGAAAGCAAGAACAACATCAGCACAGAAAGAATACTGAAGAAAGTTGAAGAAATATTTTAAAACTAAGATAGACTTTGAATTATTTTAGCCACTTATCTATTTTAAATCTCCAAGTCAGTACTGCTGTTATGAAGCCTAGTATGTTCCAGCATCTTAAGAAATAAAAAAGAAGTAAAAATGAGACTTTAAAAATATTGGAATTGTCTACCCTATAATCTAGTAGGCAAAAATTTTAAGGATAATACTTTCTGCCAAATTCTACACATGCACTAGAAAATGAAGTCAATCATTAACAATGTGATTCTTAAGAAATGGTGGTATTGGGGTGCCGGGGTGGCTCAGTGGGTTAAGGCTTCTGCCTTCGGCTCAGGTCATGGTCCCAGGGTCCTGGGATCGAGCCCCGCATCGGGCTCTCTGCTCAGCGGGGAGCCTGCTTCTCCCTCTCTCTCTGCCTGCCTCTCTGCCTAGTTGTGATCTCTGTCTGTTAAATAAATAAATTAAAAAAAAAAATCTTAAAAAAAAAAAAAGAAATGGCGGTATTACGCTGAGCGAAATAAGTCAATCAAAGACAATCATCATATGGTTTCACCCATATGGGGAATATAAGAAACAGGGCAGAAGACCATAGGAGAAAGGAGGGAAACCATGGGAAGTCAACAGAGGTAGAAAAACCACGAAAGACTCTTAGCTATAGGAAACAAGCTGAGGGTTGCTGGAGGGGAGGCAAGTGGGGGGATGGAGTAATGGGGTAATGGGCATTAAGGAGGGCACATGATATGATGAGCATTGGGTGTCATGTGCTACCGATAAATTATTGAACTCTACATCTGAGACTAATGATGTACTATATGTTGGCTAATTGAATTTAAATAAAAGAAAAGAAATGACATTTTAAATTAGAACAAATATTTGAGACACAAATCATAGCATCTTTTCTAGTCTGGAAGAACAACTGCCCCAAATTTTAAGTCTGTAGGCTGCCATTTCCAAAAGTTAAAAAGAGATTATGCTTTAGATTATTAATTTTTATAAACTGCCATAAACAAAATGATAAAACATCACTTAGGAGAAAACTTTTTTTCATCCTTTGTATATTATTTGTTTCAATTATACACATTCATGATAAGGATATTTTTTTCAAATTCTCAAAGCTTTTCTGATAAAATAACAGTGCAATTATAAAAGAAAGTGTGAATTAATGCTGTGCAGGATGGTACAATCTTTAGCTATATCTTATATATCTTAGCTATATCTTATATAATGACCTCATAATGACCTGTGTTTCTCACTATATACTTGAAGGAATAGCCAATTAATGAATATACTTTGGAGAGCCACAAGCTTGCAGAATCTTCAACATGCAAGTCTTCTGCTTATTGTCCCCAGTAAATTGATCTTCATTTTTTTGGTCTTTATTCTTAAAGCACATTTGGCTCAGTAAGTGCTTTCAAAATACTACCTATGTAGGACTTTTCATGCTTTGCAACCCTCTACAAATACACTAGTTCTTTTACTTTAGTTTCTGTATTATAATAAATTTCAATCTTGTCCTTGAAAGTTTTCTTACAAAAAACACAATTCTTAGCTCAATCAGTATATCATACATTGCTGTGTAAATTGAAACTTTATATCCTATTTATTTTTGTAAACTGGTCAAATATCCTTGAGAGCTATTCTATCTTGATGAAATAGTTAAAAGAATTTCAATTTATTGCCGAATACTAGCTCTGGTGATATTTATGTTTAAAAGTACCACATTCTTGGGGTGCCTGGGTGGCTCAGTGGGTTAAAGCCGCTGCCTTCGGCTCAGGTCATGATCCCAGGATCCTGGGAGCCCCGCATTGGGCTTTCTGCTCTGCGGACAGCCTGCTTCCTCCTCTCTCTGCCTGCCTCTCTGCCTACTTGTGATCTCTGTCTATCAAATAAATAAATAAAATCTTTAAAAAAAAAAAGAAAAAAAAAGTACCACATTCTTACAATGTTATGCACAAAATCAATGGCAAACAAGAACCCAGTGCAAAGATATTCTAGCTGAATTAAATATATTCCCTAACAATTCATGAAAATACCATTCTCCAGAAAATCAAAGTACATATTCTTTTTTTTTTAATAAGCATTAACTGTTTCGCTATTATTGTCCAGAATAGTATTCTGTTTTTTTTTTTTTTTAAGATTTTATTTATTTATTTGTTAGAGAGAGAGAGAGAGCGAGCACAGGCAGACAGAGTGGCAGGCAGAGGCAGAGGGAGAAGCAGGCTCCCCGCCGAGCAAGGAGCCCGATGCGGGACTCGATCCTAGGACGCTGGGATCATGACCTGAGCCGAAGGCAGCTGCTTAACCAACTGAGCCACCCAGGCGTCCCCAAAGTACATATTCTTAACTCTGTGTAAGTCCATGTGGGAGAACACAAAGATACATTCTTTCTACTCTTGAAGATTTTTTTTTTTTTTAAAGATTTTATTTATTTATTTGTTAGAGAGAGAGCGAGCACAGGCAGACAGAGTGGCAGGCAGAGGCAGAGGGAGAAGCAGGCTCCCCGCCGAGCAAGGAGCCCGATGTGGGACTCGATCCCAAGACGCTGGGATCATGACCTGAGCCGAAGGCAGCCGCTTAACCAACTGAGCCACCCAGGGTCCCTCTACTCTTGAAGATTTTAAGGTGTATTGGAATAAAGAGAAATACCCCAAAGCGAAATAAATACCCACAGGTGATTAAAAGCTAGGTTAGTTTTACATTTTAAAAGTGAATGATTCTGAATCACTTTTGGGATTCAGTTTGAGTATCTTGCCTGAAAAACTATGGAAACATAAAGAGGTATCTTTGGGACTTGATTGCCTCGCTGATTCTGTTGCCTCACCAATATCCTGTACTTAAGACCTAAGCCTAGAGCAGCTGTCAACAAATGCTTTTAGGAGCTACCAGTTAAGACCATCTAGGAGGCTGCCAGCAGGGTTAATGGGAATCTTTATCAACGGGCATTTCCATTAGAAACAGAAAGTGGACAATCAGGATCTGTTGTCTAATTGTTTAGAGGGCTCTGGCTTTTTCCAGAGAGTCACATTTAGCAACCAGGGGTTAGGGTAGAGAATCCTGATTTTTCCTTAATTTCTTACTGAATGAAGATCAAATTTGTCCAGCAGACAGTGCACTAGGACTGGAAACTCAGAGACTCTGGTTAGGGCACAAATGCCTTGAAATGTCATAGGCTTTTATGTTCTTGTGGAGTTATAAGAGGATCTGTTATGGGAATTCACAGGAGAGCAGGCCTGAGTTAGCTGCTCAGCTGTTGTACACCAAGGTGCTTTACAATAAATTATAGGACATGGACTTGATATTGAGGAATAAAGGGAATAAGAGTAGGTAGAGAGTGGTCAGAAAGTCTTTTGAGGAAGAAAAAATAACAAATAACAAATACTGTTTTAGAAATTTTTGGTTGGAGTGAGTCTGTATTAGCTACAGGAAAATAGAAGATAGAAAGGTAGATTTAGACTAAATTGCTTTCAGGTACCTGAAGAGCAAGTTAAGGGGTGTGGAGATAATGGATGTATCAAGGTCAGGAAGGCCAAAATGACAGCAGAGTTTTAAAAGAATAAAAAAAAGACTGGCAGTATCTGTGGAACGGGCTATAGTGTGTGTGTGTGTGTTGGGGGGGGGGGTAAGTGGAAGCTATAAACAAAGTAGGAGCCAGCAGCACAGTTTACACATGAAATCAAGGCAGTGAATTAGGCTGTGGGAAACTAAGGGAAATAAAAATGCATTGTGAAGGAATTATTGATGGAATGTAGAGGCTGGAAGTTGGAGGGCAGTGGCCAGCATCATGTCCGAGTTGCAGAACTGAATTAGGAACAGCAGGATCAATAATAGCTGGCTTGAAGGGAAGTAATGCGTTTCATTTAAGGCCTTTGGAATTTGATTTATGAATATTAAAAAAAAGTTTCCCTCATCTCATAAAACAAAATATGGGCGTGATTTGTTTTTTCTTTTCATTCTCTTCCTAGGAGAGCATACTGGCTCTTGTGGTCTTACTTGCATCTCTATTTGGATGACTCCAAGCTATGTTCTCTCTCTTTTACTGCACAATCAATGGCCTGCTGAGCATTTCCTGCTTGGAAATGATCATCCAAGAGCCCACAAAGCAAATATAGAGGGTTTCCATGGATGGCTACAAAACTGGAGCCATAGGGACAATTCCATCAAAACAGAGCCTTTATTACCTATAAGATTTGTGCATTTACAATACAGTTAAAATATGTTTTTAGGAGAAACAAAAAATGAACATATCCCACGGGACACAGCCAAGCAAATTTTCTGGCAGTATAGACAGAAACAGAAACAAAAGAGGACAATGTTTAATAAAGTCCTTAGAGACTTAAATTCACTTGTTCTACCAACACTGCATGTGATTTAAAAATGGCAGGAAAGTACTGAATACTCTTCAATTATAACCCAGGTCTCCTAAACTCTCTCTGGTCAACAGGCTGGCAGTTGAGGCATAGTGTTTATGTTCAGTAAAGAAGAAGGGCAGACTGGGATACAATCGACCCATTATGTCCCCACCTAGCATTTACAGCAGTTTTTATTTTATTTTATTTTTTTTATTTTAAGATTTTATTTATTTATTTGACAGACAGAGATCACAAGTAGGCAGAGAGGCAGGCAGAGAGAGAGGAGGAAGCAGGCTCCCCGCTGAGCAGAGAGCCCGATGCGGGGCTCGATCCCAGGACCCTGGGATCATGACCTGAGCCGAAGGCAGAGGCTTTAAACCACTGAGCCACCCAGGCGCCCCTACAGCCGTTTTTATTGAGGAAAAAGTCAAAATAGGAGATGATCCAAGTTAAATGTCATCATCCGTTCTGTAATTTTTGCAGACATTGGAAAACTCTGAAAAGAAGTCAGTCACACCTAATTCTAGAGAGTAGACATCTGGTCAAACTAGTCTGACAGAGAGTTACAGTGCCTCACCGCACAGTGTTTTTCTCGGTTATGATTATGATCTGTTAGTGATCACGCAGGGCTTCACGTGTGGCTTCTTGTAAGTAGCCAAGGGTTTCTTTGTTTGCTTGGTCTGACATGATAAAGAGAACAGTTTGACTTGTAAAAGAGCAGTACGTTAATATAGGGAGAGTTGGTTTTCGTTTTATGTACTAAATAACTTTTTGAAGAGATGATGGCTTCTGTAAATTATCTGCAAGTCAGATATATTATTTCCTTAGTATTTTAACATCAGTTCCTGGTTAATAGTAGTAGTGTCAGTTAAAAAAAAAAGCATTTTGTATTCAAAGAATTGTACAGAAGTGACTTTAATTAAAACATCCTCTGCTTCGATATGATAAATATACTTCCTGCAGCAGGAAGCTTTTCCTATAGTTAAGCGCTCAACATTTTGCTCTTCCCTTTTGTTCTTTCTTCAAATGAAGAATGTAAATCTGGAAGAATTAGTTGTACCCTATGCATACCAGAGGAGGCTCACCATGATGTTTTTGTGGATGAAGCCCCTCCGGTGTCTGGCTGGTTTCAGATGTGGATATTCTTCTGTGCTGGTGATTCTGATATTCCAAACCTTCTTCCAAGCCTCGTAAAGCTGAACATGTACAGGGTAGACGCCCGAATGGTGAGGGGCCACTGCGTAGCCCATGTCAGTAGGAATGCCATGCTCCTAAGATCAAGCAAATATTGATTAGAATGTGGGAAGGATTTACCTTGATCCTATTTTTACCCTCAGATTTTCAAATGTGCTATAAATGCACTTGTTTAAATCAATCATTACTTAATTGTATTGTAAAATTAAGGTGACAAATATTATGACCTCTAGGTGTCATGAAGCCTGGTAACCTTTCCACTTGTCTTGATGTTAAGACATTTGTGTTTAAGAGGGGGCAGAACGGGACTGATGATTTTAATGAATGACTTGAAAGAGTCTGCATTTAGTGCATCTTGTCATAGCCACCCGACCTTCTTTCTTTCTCACATTTCAATAAATTAAATGATAAGCACTTGCAACAAACAACACTCAGCACTCCCCACAAAAATAAGACCAATGTTCATTAGAGGGATAGAACACATTCTGATTTCACTGGAGCTGCTAAGGGGATTTTATTTTGCCTGTTTCCCAGGTTCTACCAAATTTGCCACATTTCTGCTGGTCCTTCGGCATGTGGGCTGGTAATGGACCATGTTCCTTGCCTTGGAGGAAGCACGCACCTGCCATGAAGAAATGTGTTTAATCTTATAGAGCAATTTCCTTTGAAGCTGAAGTTCTGGTTATAGTAAAAGTAGAAGGTACTGAAAGAGCCAAATAATCTGAAATTTAGTTGGTGTGAAGTCAAGATTTTGTATATGAAATGAGTCCATTTACAAAGAATAGTTTTAAAATCGCTCCTACAACACATATGTGGATACCACACAAGCTACTGTCTTCTTTTCAGTTGGCCCTGACTGGGTCAGAAAATTCCAAAAATAAATTTATGTGACATCTGGATATGTTGGAGGATGTTTGGGGAAATCTTGTATAATTGTCATTGTTCTTCTTCATTTGAGTTGGTCCCTTAATCCTGATACATAGAGGCATCTTGGCACAGAGGGAAATTGCATAGGCGTAAAAGATGAAACACATCTTTTATAAAAAGAATACCCATGGCTTCAGCAATAGATGTGTATTTTTTTCCCCTGAAAAATAGTTTACTTTTCTATCTGTGTTTTCAATTGCTTTAGTCTTCAAAAGTTCCACCCAAATAGGTCTCCTTTGAATTAGTCATGGCTTTTCTTCATGCCAAAGAACAATTTCACATACAGAGAACCATAGTTATCAGGCTGCTAAATGTATTGGATTATAGAAACATGCTCCAAATGGATATGGAAAAAGAAGCTAGCTTTGTTTGGCTAGTTTGTATGGATAGCTTTTTTTTTTTTTTTTCCAACTTAGATAATGACAGGAGGTAAAGGAAGTATATGAAGCCCCTGAAAGAAAGAAAATGGGTTGCCAGTGATTTGTTGTTCCTTAAGTATATGTCCGACTCCCTCACACAGTGTAAAAGGCCCTCAATATTTGGTCCCAAGCCTGTTTACACAGCCTTATCTCCTACCAGCATTCATCCTCCCCGCCCACAATTTCTGATGATTCCCTTTAAGTCTTTGCTATACACTGTATGCACTGTCCCCCTCAACTGCTCCTTTGCTCCTTGTCTTGTAAATTCTATTCATCATTTAAGAGTGAGTTCAGTCAGATGGATGTACTGGAATTGCTGAAAAGGGGAGCTGCCACATTTGTACTGTGAGAAAGAGAATGAGTAATATTAGCACTGAGTGGCCCATGTCTGTGTTTCTGAAGGGTGACAGAGAAAGTTTTGTGTTTTTCATTGTATTTGCATCTTTGTGGAGATGGCCATATTTAATGGAGTTGCTATTATATCATTTAGAATTTTGCTGAAAACTGAGCTGAAATATCTCACTGCAGTTCTTTTACTGGTTTTTAGAAACTCAAACTAAAGCAAATTTTTTCAACTAAAAATAATTCACCAGTGCATACTTTATGTTGGACTAGGTCAGTGAAGTACTCATCTAATTTGGTTTAAAAATAGGGGTGCAGTGATCATGGACCAGATGAAAGAAAATGAATTTCAATCATTGAAATTTACAGAAAAAAAATTAACAATTACAGATTAACAGTTTCTTAAAAAGCAAGGATGAAATTCATAATATAGGAACTGTACTTTAAATTCAAATATCTCCAAATTTGTAAGAAATTATGCTGATAGAAAGCTCAAGGTAGTTTTCAATGCCCATAAGTAGTTGGCTCTGTGTTCAGGAACCCCATGTAAGAAAACGATGGCCTTGCACAGCAGGGACACTTCCCTTCTTTTGGAATATTCCCAAATCTCTGGGGACCAATGTATGTGCAATTTTGTTTTTATTTCCAGTTTGAAGAAATACTGAGGCTTCTTAGTCTCTTCTTTTGTGTGCTGGTACCGTGTGTCATGGTGTTAGAAAACTCCATTTCTGGAGTCGGATATATCTGGCCATTTCACTCTCCCATTTTCTACCTGTGTGGCCTTTGGCAAATGATTTATGACCTTATCTAAGCCTCATGTCCTGTTCTCAAATGCTAGTCATGGGGTACTTATTTTGAAGGGGTTCAGAGTAAATTAAATAATATTACACAGGGAGAGCACTTAGTGCATGATACACATTCAATGTATGTTGTTTATTGTTGTCATTACTGCCCTGCCTCCATTTTTTTTTTTATTAGCTGTGATCCTACTACTCAACTATAATGTGGAAATTATGAAACCACCAGGCCATCTTTTTTATCAGTAAAAAGCTATGACACCCTCTTTTCTGCTTTCACTATAGGTTTTGGGATTCTCTCATGTGAGGATTCTGTGACTTCTATCTTAGTGTCTGTTCCTGAGCCTGCTTCTCTCCTGATCTGTCCATATAGTCGCAAACAGCACCATGTGGCTCCAGGCTATAAATTGCTGAGAGCTAGTTAGGAGGAAATCTTTTAAAAGGGCTTTAGATAAAGGCAACATAAATTGGCCCCCAGATTGCATTCAATACCAGAAAGAACACTAGAAATGTTCTTGCATAGAAAAGTTTGGGCTAAAATGTAGGTGGTGTTTTAGAAGGCAGACTATCAGTTTTAGAGGGTTTAGCCACAGTGCTTAATTCTTGACTGATAATTCTCTTCCAAATCTTTTAATTTGAAATTAAGCATGTATTATTTTGTTATCTGGGGCCAAAAGTCTAAAATACTATCCATGTTAGCTTAAAAAGTTAATTCTTCTTCTTCATTAATCCTTGACTGAAAGTAGCATCTCAGTTCCAGGAACCTATAATTCATATCAAGATTTTCCTAGTGGAGGACTTGGACTGAAAAGGCTGGGGAATATGGCTTTGTTACTATTAAATGTAAGTCAGATACTTTGAGCAAAGTAGGATTAATGAGTCTCACAACTGAACTCTTCATCTCCACCTCTCAACTCTACTAAGTATGCTCTTTCCCAAGGGTTCCTTCATGTTGTTAAACGGCACTATCAGCCATCAGCTAACTCGTGGCCATGTAAGAAAAGTTAGATGTTGTTCTTGATACCTATTTCCTCATTCTATCCTGAATCCAGGCTATTATCATAGCCTATCAGTACTACCTCCAGTATGTATCTTAAATCTATCCACTTTTCTCCAATTCGGTCATCACCATTACCCTGGTCTCATCTACCATTTTATCCCATGGGCTTGTAGCCCAGACTCCTAACTCTTCTACTCATTTCCTCTCCTGCTACATCCATCCATTTTCTACACAGCAGCCAAAGTAATACTTTAAAGTCACAAATACGATCCTATAACATTCTATTCAAAATCTATCCTTGATTTCCCCTTGAACTTAATAATAAAATATAGAATTCTTAGGATAGTTCCAAGCGTTACATGATAGGACCCTTGCTTCTCTCTCTATCCTGCACCCTTCACTGTATGTTAGTCATGTTAATCTTTTCCTGAAATCTACCAAGTGCTTTCCTACCTTAGCACCCTCCTCTATCTGGTTTTCTCAGCCTGGAATGTCCCTACTCCATCACTTCCTGTGGATAAGTGTGATACCTCTTTTTCATAATTTATTTTTGTCATATCTACAAAGAAGGCTTTACTGACAAGTTCTGATCTAAATTAAGTCCATATTAAGACTTTGCCTTATAGCCGTCATTTCTTTTTCATAGTACACAGCACGATTTGCAAGTGAAAATTTTTCTGTATAATTATTTCTTAATGTCTATCTTCCTCACTAAACAATAGACTTCACAAATTTTGTGTTCTCTTTCAACCACTTCTCTACACCCAGTATCTTGCCAATAGCAAGCATGCAATAAATATTAGTGAGTGAATTTGTGAGCTGATTCTGACTACCTCCCTCTCACGCTAACTTTCTCAATGATCTCAGTTAAGCTCTCAATTCACCCACAGACATGGGTAACTCACAGGGAAATTTTATTAAAGTAATATTTGAAAACACTTTTGAGACTATAGCTAAAAAATATTATTCAAGTGTAAGAGAGACATATTTATTATTATGAACTTAAATATCAAATTATAGAATGAGGTTTTCATAAATTATGTATTTCGTAAATTATGTATATAAATACTTCCAAATAGATGTGAAGATAATACATTTTTAAAAAATATTTTATTTATTTATTTGCAGACAGAGATCACAAGTAGGCAGAGAAGCAGGCAGAGAAAGAGAGAGGGGAGCAGGCTCCCTGCTGAGTAGAGAGCCCGATGCAGGGCTCGATCCCAGGACCCTGGGATCACGACCTGAGCCGAAGGCAGAGGCTTTAACCCACTGAGCCACCCAGGTGCCCCGAAGATAATACATTTTTATCAAGCAAAAAGTTATGCTATATTCTTTAGAAAAATTTCCCAAAAATACTAAAGGAAAAAAGAAAAAAAATTGGTGTTCAGGTATTTGAGCAACAGTGAGGAATAATTGTTTATTATAATCTTTAATAATATTTACTTAAATTCTTGCTAGTTTAAGAATGGCACTTTACTTTTTTAAATTTGAGTATAGTTTACACACGATGTTACATTAATTTCAGGTGTACAACTTAGTGTGACTTGACAAGTTTATACATTATACTATGTTCACAAGTGCAGCTACCATCTGTCCCATTATACCACTATTACAATATCATTGACTGTATCCCTTATGCTCTGCTTTTTATTTCTGTGATTACCCATCCCGTAACTGCAGGCCTGTATCTCCCACTCTCCATCACCCATTTTGCCCAACCTTCTCCCTCCCCCCTCTCCCTTTTGGCAACCATCAGTTTATTCTCTGTATTTATAGTTCTGATTCTGCTTTTTGTTTCTTTATTCTCTGTCTTTTTTAAGATTCTATTTATCAGTGGAATCATATGGTATTTATCTTTCTCAGTCTGGCTTATTTTGCTGAGCATAATAGAATAGTACTTTACTTTTAGATTTTTCTCTGTTTTAATCTTTATAAACAGAACCTCTTAAATTTTCATTTATGACTAGACTTGTTGCCTATTCCCATATTTCTCGGATTAGCAACTTTAAAAACCACTATAATTAGAAAACCCCACAGTGATAAGTAACCAAACAGACATTCTACACTCTGTAGTAGAAAAAATCTAAAACTTCATTACAACGTAGTTTGGAAAAAACTTGTGTTTCTCTGCGGTTCATTTTCGTTACATGTCCCACTTCCTCAGCATATAGACTTCCATTCTTTGGTTGACCATATCATAGTACTGAGAATTTACATTTATAGTTTACAGGGTTTATGATAAGGTAGTAAGTTTTGGAGTTGTTTCTAGAAAAAAAAAATTGCTTTGCTTTTTAAAGTGGCTTCCTTAAAACCTATTGCTTTTCCCATAGAAAAGACTACATTTTTCCAGATGACAGGAGCATGTTTGAAAAATGAAATTAGAACCTTTTAACATAGAATACATATGAGTGCACACATATGCATATATGCACACAGTATATGAAGAAAATGATGTATGAAACTAAGCCCTTAAATTTGAGAAACATTTTAATGTTTAATGTGTGTTTTCCTAAAGTTAAACTAATGGGCTGCACAGGAATGTTAGCTTATGAGGCTTATGAGGCTGAATGTTAGCTTACAGGGCCTGTAGCATCTGGAGGAGGTCTGTGGCAGTTGCTGTGACGGGGGGAAAGTAAGAAATGGCAGTGCAGGTGGCCCAATATATGTAAAATTACTATCCCAATGAAGCTGACTTTCTTCTTCACTTAGAACAAAACCAGGCAAGTCAGGATTGATCGTTAGGTTAGGGAATTACGATTTGGAACTGAATGCCAACATTGTCAGTATTAAAATATGGTCCTGTGACAAATGATGTAATCTCTGATATGATTTGAAATAAAAGATCCTGAAAGAAATAATTACCTGAGTATAGGAATCTGATTTTTATTGTTTTTTTTTTAATTGTGCAAGTAGTTACTAATGTTCAGATTTAAAATTCTGTGCTGCTTTGATATAACCTGGGTGGCTTTAGAGTGGTTTTATATTAAGGTGTTAAATATAAATGCACTATCTTTAATCCATGGTCTAATCTTGAGCTAACGTGTAATTTTCCACCTATAAATTTAAGAAAGTAAAACCTCCTAAAATGTAATTGGCACATTTACACTGGTATTGGTATACCAATTACACATTGGTATGTGAAAACTCTGCTGTGATGATCATGTTGTTTGTAATACATTTGGTTTAAAAGTTTAAATTCATCCTCTGATGGCAGCTATTGTATAATAAAGAGTTTGGGGGCGCCTTGGGTGGCTCAGTTGGTTAAGCAAATGCCTTCAGCTCAGGTCATGATCCCGGAGTCCCGGGATCGAGTCCCGCATCAGGCTCCCAGCTCCACAGGGAGTCTGCTTCTCCCTCTGACCTTCTCCCCTCTCATGCTCTCTCTCACTCTCTCTCTCTGAAATAAATAAATAAAATCTTAAAAAAAAAAGATTAAAAAAAAATAAAGAGTTTGGCTGGTCTTCATCATCCCCAGTTCCTGGGAGATAAGCCCCAAAACCTCAGATTTTTAGAGTGATAGAAAAGTATTTGTTATTGATGGTGGGCCCCTGAGACCATATCTGAGTCATGCTAACAAGATGATTCAGAATGTGGTTTGGCTGTGCCAGAAGGGCCACCCATGAAATTAGAGAAGAAGGGCATTGAGACAGATGATATCGCCCTGACTTCCAGGGATTGGAGGAGAACTAGATGTTGAGTTCAATCCCATGACCAGTGATTCAATCAATTGTGCCTATGAAATGAAACCCCAATAAAAACTCTGGACACTAAGGGCTAGGTGAATTTCCCTGGTTGGTGATTTTCTTATGGATTCAGAAACCCCAGGAAGGTGATTTCTTTATCTCACAGTTTGGATCTAAAAGAAGCATGCCTACAGTAACAGGAGTCTTTGGATTAAAGTGTTAAAGGTGTTAATAACAAAATTTTGTGAAATAGAATGATATTTTTGTAACTCCTAAAAGAGAAGTATGACCTTACTACTCTGAAGTTACTCAGCTCTGGAAAAGAATATATAGTGTTTCATCAAGTACATAGTGAGAAAATAATCTTATTCTTCCCGTATCTAAAAATACCCAAATCCATGACAATGGAATGGTCAGTGTCAACCAAGAGTCTCAGGGATAGGGAGAGCATAGTATTATGGAGAAAGCACAGATGTAGGAGTCCTGGGCTCAATCTCAATGCTACTCTTCCTTCATTGTGGGACTTTGGGCAGGTCTCACTAAGCTCAATTCCCTTGCTTACCAACTAGGGGTAATAAAATTATTTATAAAGAGTTGTAGAGAATGACAGATATAAACAATATTATTGGTCAATTACTGTATAATTTCCTTTCATTTTATTAACATTGTTCTCTTTGTGTTTTAAACAACAAAAGGACAAGTAACAATGGTAAACTAAGAATCCTTCCACATCACTTCTACCCTTCAAAAAACTCTTTGGGGCATCTGAGTAGCTCATTTGGTTAAGTGACTGCCTTGGGCTCAGGTCATGATCCTGGAGTCCCTGGATCAAGTCCCACATCCGGCTCCCTGCTTAGTGGGGAATCTGCTTCTCCCTCTGACCCTCTCCCTTCTCATGCTCTCTCTCTTGTTCTCTCTCTCTCAAATAAAAAGAAAATCTTTAAAAAAGAAAAAATCCAAAACAAAACAAAAAAAACTCTTCAGAATTCTTCTTTTTAAAAAAATTTCATTTATTTATTTGACAGAGAGAGAGAGAGAATGCACAAGCACAGGGAGTGGCAGTGGGAGAGAGTGAAGCAGCATCCCCGCTGAGCAAGGAGCCCCATGCAGGGCTTGATCCCAAACCTTGGGATCATGACCTGAGCCAAAGGCAGATGTTTAACTGACTGAGCCAACCACGTGACCCGAGAATCCTTATTTAAGAGCAGACATTCCTTAAAGAAGATACAATATCAGTATCAATCTTATCTAGAAAAAGTTTTACAAAAAAGTATGTATTTTTTTTTCTGAAAAAAGTAATTGATATTACGTATAAAGTGGGAGGTAAAAATACTCCCGGCAAACCATAAATTTGATAAGGCTGTAGTAACAATATCAGTAAAAACCCACCTTGACAACACATAGTCCTCTTCAAGTGCTACTCCAAGTTAACAGCTTAGTTATTTGAAAAACTTAAATGAAATTTAGTACACCCAATGCATTAAGAAATTCAAGTAACAAAAGTTAAGCTTATGATTCAGTACCAATACTGAAATTTAATCTTCATTTTCCCTGGCACCCTCTAAGAAGGGATTATCTGGGGGAGATTAATAGATTTTCTTCTAGTCTTCCCTAATAACTATGTAATTTATTTCAAGTAAGTTTCTATTTAACAGAGCATGCTGTTTTCCTCTCTTCAAGTTCCCTTCAGAATTTCTGAAGTGTCGTCATATCATTGTTGAGTGTTTCATAAGTAAACACACCACTAAAGGGTGTACTTTTATAAGAGTACTCAAAGGAATGATGTAAACACTTGTACCTTGCATAGGTTAGGCTCATTTTTTTCAGTTGCTGGCATTTCTTCAAGTAAACATGTGAAGGAGTTTGTAGAAATATAAAAAATGAATTTATGAAGATTTTTTAAAATGCTGTAGCATTAAATAAATAAATTTATCTGGAGACACAATTATAAATAAAAAATAAAATAAAATTATCTGGAGACACAGTAGAGGAATTGGGAGGGTTTAGTTCAGTCCAGCTTTCTGGAGTATGAAGTGATGAGCTTTATGTGGATGTTTGGGGTTCTTGAAAGGTAATAAAGCTATAAAAAATTCAGAGACAGGCTCACATTCCCAAGGTACTTGCAAGCACATTTAATCTTTCCGAAAATCCACAGAATTGATTACAGTAGGAATCTTTAAGTCTGCATTGTACCAATTTTCGTTTAAGTTTAATATTCTAGAAATAAGAGAAAACTTGGTATTGCTCTTTGTTATAACTACTGCTTACCCTCTGGTATTTAAAATGGCCACCAGGACGGTTAACACTTGTGGTGCTGGCTGCACAAACACAGGAAATTACATAAATTATATAAAGAGCTATTTAAAAGAAAAACATGATGAGAAGTAATTCTCATTATAAGGTTTTGGTAATATCATCAGCCATGCCATTGATACTGATATTGACTGCTGTTACCAAAACCTTATAATATAGAATCTTATTACTTCCCTAGAGAGTTATTTTAAACAAATTCAGAATATTAAAATCTGACTTTTTGGGCTTTAGAGCTTGATAGCCCTGGGGTCAAATCCTTTCTCAGCTTTTCACTGACTGTGCGAATTAAGGGAGATTATATAAGCGCTCCCAGCCTTATTTTCTGTGCTTTCAATATGGAGCGGATCAGCCTCGCAAGTGGTTGGGAGGATATTAACTGAGGACACATGAAAAGCACTAAGCACAGTGTCTGGCAAATACCTGGAGGCTCAAGTTTCTCTTCCTACATTTCGTCTGGAGAGTCTAGAAACTTTCTAATTGAAATGCAAGGTCCTGTTTCATGCAGGGCAAGAATAATAGAACTTCAAATTTCACCATCTTCCCTGATCTGAGCACAAATTAAAGGGAAAAATGCAGAATTAAGAAGGTTGGTTTGGATGTTGCTGCAATGATCCAGGTGCAGGGTGAAAAATGTGGAAGTGGAGTGGCAATAGAAAGTATCCAAATGGAGCAGGATATGGTGCAAAGAAAGAACTCACAGGAATTGTTCAATGACTGTGGACATGGAGTGGGAGATCTGAAAATGCCAAGCAGGTGCAAGATTAGCATCTGAGCGGACTTGCCCGTCTTTTCTTCTTTTGCCGTCAGTCCCGCCCTGCCATGTCTATAATCACCTCTCGCAAAACACGTGCGCCTTCCATGTTAACTAAATGTGAGACACTCAAGAAGGAAGGAACATTCAAAATTTAGTAGCAGCATGCATGGATCTGGAAATAAACCTTCCCCGGCCCCATCCCCACATCTGACTCCAGCCCACCACTCAGAATTTCTTGGAGAATTCATAAAGGCTTTGAGTTCATTTTGTGTCCAAATAAATTTGGCCGCTGAGGGACTATTTTCATGTAGGACATGTACTAAATTTATCTTTCTTTTTACAAAACCAGTTTAAATCACCCTATATGCACTGGAGATGCAATGTAGATTTTTTTTTTTTTTAGAGGAAAAAGAAGGAAAGGAATCGAAAAGAATAGGTTTCTACATTCTCCAGCTTGTTAGGGAGCATGAAGTCTTCCTATAGAATAGAAAAAAGTAACCTGGAAAGGCATTTGCAAAGAAGAGGACTAAGATCCTGAGGTAATCAAAACCACTTTCAAAAGTGTAATGATGTATCCAAGTGAGAAAAAAATGCTGTGTCACTATAGGAATGGGCAGAGGCCAGTATCTTCATGTAGGTGAAATCCAGAGTTTCTAAGGAAAAGCAGCAGTTGATACTTGCATACTTTAAATAAGTATGTGTAGATAGAAAATTGGGAGGCTCAAACCTTGATGTTATTTTTGACCTGTTATTACCTTTTGCTTCCTCATCATCCATCCAATTAGAAGCCCTATTGATTCTATTTAAGAAATAGTTTTCACATTGCTCTCCTTTGTATTCTCATTGCTGTTGGTTTAGTTAAAGCCGGTCTTTATTTCCTCTTCCTCAGTCACTTTTATGGTAATCCAGTTTGTCAACTTCCCTCCAGTCTCTGCTTTTCTCCATCCTCAACACTCCCACTCTAATGTTCTGTGATTCTACAGTCTATGTGGAAGTGACAGAACTCCGGGAAGGAGATGACAGTGTCACCTCGGAGTTCAAAATGCTTAAAACATGTAATTCTTGTAATTAGATACAAAATTTCAATTTAGGAAAGCAGATTCTAAAACATTCTGATAAGAAAAGATGAAACAATTGCCAGAAATACACTAAATGAGTACAACTAAAGAAGGATAGGTTCTTTTCAAAAAATTGTCATTCTTTTCGTAGAATTATGATTATTCAAAACAAGGAAGAAAACATCTATTTAACATAGTGATTAAGAGTCAGAAACATCTGAATTCAAGTGCCAGATCTTTTGCTTAGCTGTGTGGTTTGGTTGAATTACTAAACCTCTTCAAATATCAGCTTTGTTTTCTATAAAATGGAGATGACATCAGTAGGGCTGTCATGAGGATTAAATTTTTTTAAAGACTTTTTATTTATTCACTTGAGAGAGAGAGAACATCAGCAGGGGTAAGATTAAATATGATTAATAAGAGACAAATAAGATTATTAATTAAGAGCTCCATCCACATAGTGAAGGGTCAATATTATTAGCGATTGTCTAAAGTAACTATGTACAAGGCTCTCACACACACCAGGGTTTAAAAGAGGTACATGAGATGAAAGGAAGTACACATAACAAAGGATGAAAACAACCAACAAAACAAAATAAACAAAAAAGGTCAAAAAATAATGTGAAGGAGGCTGAAGTTCAAAGTGAGTTTTTTTCTGTAAATTGCTAATTAAAAATAATTCTAATCAGCAAAAGATACATAAGTAATATCATTCCATGCTCACAGTTGGAGAGGGGAAGGCTGAAATACTTTGATGATCTGGGTAAAAAGCAGAAATGTCCAGTATCTCTTCTGATTCTACTTTCCCTATCAAAGGGAACAGCTTTTCAAAATACATATGATGGTATATATGTAAGCTTAGATGAAAGACATGATGAACTACATTGTTAAGTATTATAAACTCAAGTATTTCAATATTTTCCAGGTTCAGAAGAGCACATTTTAAGGTAATTAAAAAATAACTTGTAGATTTTTAATTAACTTAAGACATGCTCTTCTGAGCCTGTTCAACTTGATCAGTAACGATGAAGATTCGGAAGTCATACTGACACAATATACTTGTAAGATGTATGTATGACACAAAGCTAGGGAAGATGTAATGCATGTTAAATATAGAATCAGTCTTTACAAGTATGTCGATGGACTGAAATATGAACACATAACAAATAGGAAATGTTAAAGGGACAGTTTTAATCTCAAAGCTAGCATTTAGTTAACAAAATCTATCAGACAAAAACAAATGCCTGAAGGCTTACTAAATAGCTCATGGACAGAAGGTCTGGCAGACACAGATGTGATATGACAGTTTAAAAAAATGTGATCTCTGGCTACATAAATAGAAATAAACTGTACATGAAGGGAAAAATTATTTTACTGTTTTCTGTTCTAATAATGGTCAGATTGGGGCAACATATATTGGGAGGCAGAATGACAAGTTTGAGGTTGTACAAATATGGCAACTGGGATGATGAGGGGATCTGAAAACCTATGGAATGCTTCAAGATACATAACTTAGACAGAATCATATGTAATGGTATTAATCATGTCTTTTTATTTTCTATATTTCTGATGCTTTGACATCTGAGACCTTCCTGACCCTGCAAAGACTGCTTCTCCCATGGCTATCTAGTTCCTAGAGATAATTAAACACCTACCCAAGAGCATGTTCTTCAAGCGCAAAACAACCAGTTCAGGCTCTCTCCTCTCAACCACTACCTTCCTTTTTTTTTTTTTTTAATTGTGTTATGTTAGTCGCCATATAACACATCATTAGTTTTTGATGTAGTGCTCCAGGATTCATTGCGTGTAACACCGAGTACACCATGCAATCAATCAGTGCCCTCCTTAATACCCATCAACCACTTCCTTCATAAGCCGAGTGGCTTCATCCCTGCCCTAATCACCTCCGTGTCAGGTATGGCACAATTAGAAAGAATCCCTTTACAACAGTGATTGCTGAAATTGTCATCCAACCAGCCAATCCTAAACCTGTTTAATCTGCCTTGTCTTGCCTCTCCTGTAGAAACCACACTAATAAATGCTCTTGCCTGTGCATTCCCCCTACCCTGTTTAGTGCACCCCTTGGTTTCCCGGATGGTGTGGTGTGCTCTCTCCTCCTTGGGAACTGCGAGTGTCAAGCTATCTTTCCAATGGCAGTCCTCTCCTGATCTGATGATCTCACCATACCCAAATAATAATAAAGCCTACATTTTTAAACAGTAATAATAAAATCTTAAGATCCGGAAGAATATTTATTTATTTTTTCATCTACCAAACCCTGACGACCTACTAGGTGTCAGTCACCATTCTACGTACACAACTACCTAGATTAGCAGAACAACTCTACTAGAATGTGTGGGATTGTCTTCCCTCTTCTAGAGCTTACCTTCTGAGTACACTCATTCAAGTTCCTTGTAAATCACACAATTGATTATATTCAGGGGGTAATATTCAACATATTTATCAGCCAGCATTCTATGCAACTGATCACTCACAACTGTTGCTAACTGTAGAGCTGGAGGCGGATGCTGGTCACTCGGAGTGAGGCCTCATTAGTTGCTGAGCAGTTGGGAGCTTTGGGACATCCTGGGGTAGGGTCTGAGGTGGTAGCGGGGGTAAGGGTAGTAGCACTGACACATTTCAATATTGGAATCACTGGCATGGCCATACTGGTACTTTTATGTTGAATATTAGTCCTGATAATATATCCTTTGGTCTCCTCTTTTGTCTCTTGTCCTTACCAAGTTCCTTCAGCCATTGTTTTTATGAAGTAAATTACAGACTTCACCTTATTAGTCATTGTGTCCTGAATAATGGCTAGTATCTTTTTAAAACTGTGCTACTTGGATAACTCAGAAGTGGTTTACCAGCTCAGGGTAGACTTTTATATCCTGACTTGAACTCTGTTTCTTTTAGGACCACTAGAATTGTGCTTTGTTTTCAATATCAATAAAATAAAAATCTAATGTGTCTTTTTTATAAAGTGCTTCACTGAAGTGAAGATGATGGAATTCATTCATTCTCTAGCTGGCAAGCAAACTAATTAAAAGATTATCATATATTCCTTAGGCCAACAAGTCTTTCAATATATTTTAAATTACATTTTGATACTATAATCTTTATTTCCATATTAGAAAAGTTAATGTGCTCACTAATCTAAAAAGTTGCTCACTTGACAATAGACATTTCAGCTAATGTGAATTAGCATTCTGCTGAACTTGGAAAAGAAGGGGGCCAAAGGACACTATTTGAAGGAATAATGATAATGCAGTAAAAAAGTACAATCCTTGGCATGATTTTATGTTTTCAGGATCAGAAACATTGTTCTACTACTACTGATTTTAATAGTATTGTCTGTAACAGTGTTAAGTATTATCTGATATTAGCAGTGAGTTCTACGGTGAAAATTTCTACTAATTATTTTATCATTAAAATTAAGCCACCATAATTTACCAAAAATGTTAGATCTAATTCTTCAATTGAGAGTATATATCTTGATGATGTTTTGAGGCTTAAATGCAATAAGTTATTTACTTATTGAATGGAATTTAGTCCAATTTTAAAAGCTGTACAATAGATATTTCAAACTGTGTTGTAGGTCATTAACAAATGTTATAATTAATCCTTGCCTCAGATATGGTACCTTTCAAAAAAGCCCACCCTTGTTAACATTTCATTTTAATACCTGAATTAGCCCATATTTGATAACTAAAAATATTTTCTAATCAGCCTTTAAGGCTGTATTTCCTGGTGGCTGTAACCATCAAATGCAAGTTTGCTTAAAGGATTTAGTTGACCTTCCATAATAACCTATTAGGCAGAGCTTTCAAAGCTAAATTAAAATGGACATCAAATTCTTTTGTGAGACAGAAGTGGCCACATTGTGAAAAAGAATAATAGATCAGATGCATTTGCTAAAATTCAATGAAAATAACAGGTGTTTGGCTGTATAGATGGTGACAGAGAATGCTCAAACAAAAGAGTTTTATGTCATAGTCTCAGATTCTCTTACTTGAAAACACACTTTAAATGTTTTCTAAGTCAATCACTTATTTGAATGCTGAATTTCATCCGTGAGCTCCAATCTTGTTTGAATGCCCAGTTGCTCCTAGAGCAACACTTTGGTTCTTTCTGTGTTCTTTCAGTTCCTTCACTGGGAGAAACGCTTGTGCTCATGTTAAAATTCAGAGCCTCCAAGCTGGTGGAGAAAGCAGAATGTTGCCTAATTTAGACACGTGCTATCATCAGTAAGGGGTTAAGCTTTTGCCTATTTCATCTAGTGAGTTGACAGTTGATGCAAAATTTCCTTGCCTCTTTATTCGTGATAAGAGATACTCATTCTTGTGGAAAGGTCCTCAGATTTGGTTGTTTGTTTCCTTTCCCAACATTTTAGAAACTGCCCATCTTAGGGAATCTCGGGGAAAGATGTCTTGGGAGACCAACCTGTAGTTCTCAGTTTCTCTTGTGTTATCAGAATTACCAAACATGCCTTTGGATTACCAGGCAGAAGTGAAACCTAGATTCCCTCCCTTGAGTTGGGTTGACAGGCTAGTGAGAAAGCCTGCGGGGAGCTGGTGTGTCACAATTCATACAGTTTTAGAAGACCTGGATTTCTGGGCTTAATTCTACCCCTCCTGAGCTTTATAATCCTGAGTGAGTCACTGTATTTCTCCAATTCTTAGTTTCCTTATCTATAAAGTGAGAACAAATATACCTACAATTCAAGGTTGTTATAAGAATTAAAGGGAATAACACAATATGTAAAAAACTAAACCCCTTTTCTCCTTACCTCTTTACATTTAGCAGCAAAGCAGCTTTGTGACCCTAATGCCTTAATGGGAAGTAAAAGAGTTAACATTTGTTTAGAAAATGTGTAAAATTCACATGAACCAAAGGTCATTGCACTACAGAATAAGTTTTAACCTTGAGGATTTTGTTCCTCCTACCTGTCACTCTAAACACCTGAGAAGCCTAGGCAAAAACTGAAGAGGACAATTTTCTGATACTGAATATGTAATGATGATAAAAACAACAACTGTCATCTTCTGTTGGTTAGGTGCTAATCACTGCTTGCAATTGCTTTAATGCGTGTTCTCTTTCACGTGCTTATGATGGCTGGAAGGGGCTGGTCCTGGATTTAGTCTTTGTTTCTTATCTGTCCTTTCCTGACAAAAAGAAATCCATGGATCCTATATCTGACTAACATTAAAGAACACATTTTGCCTTATTTCTGAAGACCCTCTGTGACTGTTCTCTATGCCTCGAGGACCATAATTTGGGTTGTCAACCTGTAGTTAGGAATGATATTTCAAAGAAAATGTCCTTTGCCTGGCACTTGAGTGAGGAATGAGAATGACCAAATTTCACTTCTGAGTTATTCTTTTAATTCATGATGCTTTTTAGTTGAGAATTCTAAAAAAAAAAAAAAAAAAAGTGTGTAATTCCTGTGCATGTCTGTTCTATGTGTACTTTCAAGTGTAAATACACTTGTTTTAAGTACAAACATAATATTCATTGATTTCATTCATTCAAGTAATAATAGAATACCTATTACCTAGATACTTTGTTAGTGGCAGAGGAATATAGATAGCAATGAATGTTATATCATTCATCAAATGTGCCTTGAAAAACTATTTTCTTTTGAAAGCAAACAAAAGCAACAACAAACAACAAAAACCTCCCTGCTGGGGCACCTGGGTGGCTCAGTGGGTTAAAGCCTCTGCCTTAGGCTCAGGACATGATCTCAGGGTCCTGGGAGCCCCGCATCACATTGGGCCCTCTGCTCAGCAGGGAGCCTGCTCCCCCCTCTCTGTCTGCCTCTCTGCCTACTTGTGATCTCTGTCTGTCAAATAAATAAATAAAATCTTAAAAAAAAAAAAAACCCTCCCTGTTCACTTCCCAGTTTTTAATTTCTTCTTAGTACTTTCTTTCATTCTATTTACGTATTTTCTTCTTCCACAAATTCTTTTCTTCACAGATTAAAGAAGAAAATACAAAGTAATTTTCTTGTTCACATCCTTTCTTGCTGATTAATGTTGCTTATATCAGCAAGTCTTAGGCTTCTGAAGATGACAAAATTAATGTTTGCTATGTTTAGTGCTCTCTATTAAAAATTGAGATGTTTACACACTCTTACATGCTGTTTACCATTTCTGTTTCTATTCTGTGGAGGGAAAAGGAGGCTTTCCATCTCACAAGAATTTGAAAATTCTATCAGAACATTTTCACAAGACTGGTATGGAGGACACTGTTCTCAACTTCTTGACAAAATGTCAATGCATGGCCATGGTGCACTTGAAGCTGCATATCTATTTTGGGCAGTCCCTGAAGTTGAAAGACGAGTATGGGCTCCCAGTGCTATCCGTAAAGTGTTTGGTCTTCTAGATCGTCAAGAAAAAAGTAAATTCTATAAATTCTAACCTTTTCTTGTACACATTTAAGTAAGGTGACATGTAGATTGATTACCCAAACATCTTGGCTTTGGAAGTTTATACGGAATACCATTCCGTGGTAAGTGAGTCCAGTACTCTGAAACACTGAGTAACCAAAAAAACAACCATTATATGGCCAAGTGGCCAGCCTAGGGAGACATAACCCTTGCTCTTATTTCCACAGATTGACTGCAATTTCTTATGCCATTTTAGGATGAAATATGTTAGGGATAGTTGTGTGATAAATAGAACTATATAGTCTAAGAACATAAAATACTGGGAGCTATGATGCTTAAGGACTATAATGTTGGGAAAAGCATATATGTGGGGAAACCTCAAAATTGAAGAATCACATTTCAAACCAATCATTTCTAGTTATGGGGTCAAGACTTTAAATCTCTGGTAAAACATTTTCTGTTTGTCAAGGGAACAATCATATTTTAGAGTTTCTCAAAATCATACTTAAATTAACCAGGGCTGTGTATTTTAGTTCATTTTGCACACTGGGCCAAGTCTACTGTTAGTAGGATTTGCTTAGAAACATGATTTGATGGTTTTAGAATTATTCACAATATAATTTATGAACATTGTAATATCAACCTTGTGGTTTGCAAATAAGATAAAAGGCTATAATAAATAAGATATATTACATTTAAAATCTTTTAAAAAAGATTTTATTCATGTATTAGAGAGAGGGAGAGAGAGAAAGGGAGACAGAGAGCATGAGCAAAGGGGAGGGGCAGAGGGAGAAAGAGAAGCAAATACTCTGCTGAGTGGGGAGCTGAGCACGGGACTTGATCCCAGGACCCTGGGATCATGACCTGATCTGTAGGCAGATGCTTAAACAACTGATCCACCCAGGTGCCCCTCAAATCTTTTTTGAGTGGTAATTTCTGTTGCCTTGATCATTTATGCTTCAAATACTTATTGAGTACCTTCATGATATAGGAACTGCCATCCTGTGGTGAACAGAATATAGTTCCTGCCTCAAGGCACTCCCCGTCCAGGGTGGGAGAATGCTGGGTAAATAGACAATTGCCTGTCTCGAGTTCTCCCATGTGTTTCTGTGCCCATTAGTATTTTTCCATAGAAACATAAATGCTCTATGGGCCTGTGATCACCATATACCATCCCTGCTGACTACATGCATATTTTCTTGAAAACTGAACTTATTAGAACTTTTACTGTAAATTTTCCTGTCAGGATGGGACACCTGGGTGGGAATCAGAAACGCTTCAGTATAAAATAGTGTATGAAAATTAAAAAAAAAAGTGTATGAATCACATGAATGTCCCATCATTATAACATGTGTGTTTGCAGTGTGTTTAAATGATTTTCTTCCATTTCCATTGCCCCCTTGGCTTGAGTCTTCATTAGCTAGTTCCCACATTATGGTCTCCTACATGGTCTTTTCTCTCATCCTCACCGTACTTCAGTTCTTCCTGACATGGACATCTTATCCTTATTTCAGGTGTACCTAAATCCTATTGCCATAAGTACATTTTCCTGGCCACTCCCAGTGATCCTTGTTTATCTGAACTGTGGGGTTTTATATCTGTACAGTTTGGCACTAGGTCATGGAGTATCTCATTTTGTTGGAGAATTGTTTTATGTGCATATTTTGCCTTCCTGGTATAGCAAAAAGCTCCCTCTGGATAGGGAGCCATGTCTTATGAGCTCTGACTAAACTGTCATTTAGGTAAGTCTTTTGAGTGTCTTGTGAAGTTTTTCTTTTTCTTTCTTTTTAAAATTCTTTATTTAAATCCAATGTAGTTAATATATAGTGTACTATTAGCTTCAAGGCTAGAATTCAGTGATTCATCAGTTGCATACAACACCCAGTGCTCATGAAATCAAGTGCCCTCCTTAATGCCCATTAAACGGTCACTCCTTCCTCCACCCACCTCCCCTCCAGCAGTCCTCAGTTTGTTACCTAGAGTTCATCATCCCTTAGGGTTTACCTCCCTTTTTATTTACATCTTACCTTATTTTGCCTTCATTTCCCCTCTGTTCGTTTTTCTTCTTAGATGCCACATGAGTGAAATCATAGTATTTGTCTTCCTATGATTTATTTTGCTTAGGATAATACTCTGTAGCTCCATCCATGTCACTAGAAATGGCAAGATCTCATTCTTTTTGATGGCTGAGTAATATTTCATTGTGTGTGTGTGTGTGTGCGTGTGCGCATGTGTGTGTGTGTGTGTGTGTGTGTGTGTGTGTGTGTGTGAAGAGGTGATATGTACACCACTTCTTCTTTGATCATTCATCTGTCAATGGACATCTTGGCTCTTTCCATATTTTGGCTATTGTGGACATTGCTGCCATAACCTTCCTCTCTTCTCTTCTGCTCCTCATCTTCTGGGACCCCTATTACCCAGGTATTGTTTCACTTTATGGGATCACTGAGTTCTCTAAGTCTCCCTTTGTGATCCAGTACTTTTCTTTCTTATTTTCAGCTTTCTTATTTTCCATCATTTTATCTTCTATATCATTGACTTGCTCTTCTACCTGATTCTTCCTTGGTTTATAGCCTCCATTTGGGACTCATCTCAGTAATAGCATGTTTAATTTTGGCCTGACTGGATTTTAGTTCTTTTATTTCTACAGTAAAGGATTCTCTAGAATTTTCTTTGCTTTTTTCAAGCTCAGCCAGTATCTTTATAATCATTGTTTTAAACTCAAGTTCAGACATTTTACTTATATCCATATTGATTATATCCCTTGCAGTGAGCACTACCTCCTGTTCTTTTTTTGGGGGGGGGTTAAATTTCCCCATCTCATTTTTTCCAGAAAAGAATATAAGAAAGAGAAAAAAAACCCAATAACAACAATAGGAAAAAACCCAGAAACAAAACAAAACAAACAAAATAAGAAAAAAAAAAACCCCAAGAAATATAACAAAGCAAAGAACTAGGCTAGGTGTGATTTGGTCTGCTTGTTAAAAGAAATGAGATCCCAAAATAAGAAAGAAAAAAAACCTTATATATATATATATATATATATATATATATACACAAAAATAAAATAAAATACAATGAAAGGGAACAAATATATATAACACATATATAAAAATAAAAATTAAAAAGAATAAAAAATGAATTGAAAAAATAATAACTGAGAAAATAACACTGAAAGACTAAGGAATTACAAAACAACAAATGCTATATACTGTTTTCCCCAAGAGCTGAAGCTTTGCAGCCCTCTATGATCAGTAAACTTGTGTGGGCAAGTTGTTCCTGCTGGTCTTCTGGGGGCGGGGCCTGTTGCACTGATTCTCAGGTGCACTTGCCCTCTTGCACATGTGCCTCTATTGCCAGGAGGCTGGACTGTAAGCAGCTCCAAATTCC
The DNA here is from genome assembly GCA_003697995.1 of Taxidea taxus jeffersonii. Lineage (NCBI taxonomy): Eukaryota > Metazoa > Chordata > Mammalia > Carnivora > Mustelidae > Taxidea > Taxidea taxus. The sequence continues at coordinate 38,863 of ML104369.1, forward strand.
ACTAGGACACTGTTTTGTTCCCTGATGGCTTTCAGCACTGATGGGTAGGATGAATATGGCAGTGCCCAGCTCTCTAGCCCAGGAGCTGAAAATTTGCACCCGCCCCCAACTCTTCATTGAGCCATCACAGAAAAGCAATCAATCACTCTTCTCTCCCTGGTCTCTGTCTCAACTCTGTGTTGACCCAGTCTGTGACTGAGCATTTTTATCTCAGGCACATGACTGAGTTTCAAAACTCCAAATTTTATGGACTCCTGTGTGGACCTGTGCTGTTCCTCCCGGGGAGGGAGGGGTCTTGGCATGTGTCTGCCTTTTGCTGGACCACTGCCAGGAAAGCGGTCACATGACTGCACAGAGGTTTGCAGTTTATGGCAACACTGAGCGGAGAGCTTGCCCCTAGACTCACTGTTCTCAGTTGCTTCCCCACTCCTGTGCCTGGGAACTCTGCTGGACCCAGGCACCCCCTGGTGCACATTCTTCCTGTGACCCCAGGGATCCTGAGACCATGCTGTCACACCTGGGATTCCAGCCCACTTTCCTATCTGAGCACCTTTAAGCCCAGGACATCCCCCACTGTAGCAGATCCTAAAAGTTTTGCCTTTGTATTCCGCTGCTTACCATACCTTGCGGTAGCCTCCTTAAGCACCCTCCCTCCCCTCCGCCATATCATCAGATGTAACACCCCCTATTCAAGTCTCTGCACCTCCTGTCTTCCATGAAGTGGTCACCTTTCTACTTCTACGATTGCAGCATTTTTTTTCTCAGATGTCTCCTATTGATTTTGCAGGTGTTCAGAATGATTTGATAATGATCTAGCTGTATTCATTTGAAGGACCAGGCAAACTTAGGACTTTCCACCATCCTAACTCCACCCCTGTGAAATTTTTCTTAAATTAGACCCTCAATGCCTTAGGCATAGTATTGAGCATCCAATACAAATTCAAAAGTCACATCCTGAAAGGCTCCAACACCAAGGTTTTCTAATGCCAGTGTACGCTACAGTTCAATGTAATATTCAAAGTGAGTTACTTACTAAAGCAAATTTTTTGTTGAGAATCATCTGCTCCACCAAAGATGACTCATTATGGAAGAGGTGAGGTTGCATATGGCTCCACATATGAGGAAACCACCAAAACTCATCCACACACCCCAGAAGATGGTCATCTCCTTCATCTTCCTCTTCAGTTCCTTCAGGGGAAAAATGATTGTTCAGTTAATTCCAGTTACAATAATTGCCCATCACTCCCATGTATATATTCAGAAGACACCATTTATACTTTCTTTGATACATAGAAGGATTCAAACATGAAATGTAACAAAGAAAAACCTGTTCCTCGGGAAACAGCCAGAGACTGTGACAAAACTCTTAAAAATTTTTCAACATGAGACATGGGTATAGAATTACTGCAAAATGGAAATACGCAACCATTCCCAAGGACATTAGAACTCTTTCATTGTCTATATAATCTGTAGTTTAGAGAGAATGGGGGGATAAGTAGGAAATGGAATTAAGGGAATGTGTATAAAGAAACAAGTGGCAGAGCTCCAGCAGTAGGTCATTCTGACATGGGTTGTGACACCACCATCAAATAAAGTAATTCCATAATTTATTTGGGTTCCTCATTAGCTCTGAGAAGAAGCTACTTAGTAGTTAGTGAAAACTAAGGCATAAATAAGGAGGAAAAAAGGAGATGTAGGAATTGTTATTTGGAAAATTAGAGAAAATTGAAGAGAAGAAAGGAGAAAGGATAAAAGTGAAGGAAAGAGGCTGAGAAGTGGTAAAGTCGGAGTAAAGCAAGCCAAGCTGCTCCTTGGCGGTACTCGGGTTTCTCATGCTTGTTCTTTCTCTCAAGTTCCAGAAGCAGACTTTCTGTCAAGAAACTCCTGTTTCCTTGAGAGTCAGCCCTGTTGTCATTCTTTTGGTTTTTCCTATTTGGGCACATTTTATTTCCTCTGTTTTCCCTGCAGTTTAGGTGAATGGGTGGGAAATTCTTCAATTTTAACTCAAGGGGGATAGGACTCCCTTGGTTTCTTTACCAAAGCCTGGAATGAGAGCTGTAGAGATTGCCTCACTACTGTCCTGGCATATCATAAGATGATATTAATCACCACAAAATTATGCAACCACACTTAAATTTCAGCCACAATATTGAATCTAACAAGCTGCTAGGATATAGAATAGTAGGTTCTTCCAATGACGTTCCCTCTGTGTTAAGAAAATGCTCTCTTGTATTTTCAAAAATTTCATTTTTCTGATATGACTGGTTTCAGTAGTGCCCTACAGGCTAAAGATGGAGGGTAGACTGCTCTCCTGGCCCAGCCAGTAGTGCCTGCTACTACCGCTCTTCCCTTCATTTTCCCAAGAAAAGGAAGGCAGAGCCCACTGGAAGGAAAAGAATCAGATCCTATGATTTACTGGGCAGTGGAAGTGACTTACCAAAGATAAAGGCACAGCATGAGGCTGCACAGTCCTCATTTATATAGGGACAACAAGGATCAGTAATGTCGAATGAGTGGAATGACATAATTCTTCAACAAGGACAGACTTTAATTTCACTTTAATATGGTTAAATACTCAGCTGATATGAAGAAACTTTTTTCCTTATATATAAAGAGCACCTTTAAATTTAATCTATTATAGTTCCCTAATTTTTTCCTCTTCATTACACATTCATGTTACCAAAATATAGTGGAACAAGGAGAGCCTTTAGAGTTAGAAGTTTTCAGTTTATTTGTAGCTTCTAACACATTTGAATTGTGTGATTGTGGGCAAGTCACATAACCCCTTTAATGTCTGTATTTATGCTGGTAAACAATGAATAGCAATACTTATTTTATTCTTTTGGAGAAGGAAGTGGCACTATAATCCTGACACGTATTAATAATCTATAATGCCTTTTTCCTTTATTTTTATGTTTCTTACCGTTGTTCTCCTTGTGTCTTTGGCAGGCCTCCTTGAGTTTTCTGTTTTCCACGATGATACTGCATGATGGGTGGGGGAAGATCTCACTTGGGTGTTATGCGGCAGATGGGACACTGTTCAAGAACTGACCATGCCATCATATTAACTGACTGACCTGATTAGTGAGTCACCAGCAAAAGCATTCTTGGGGCTTCTGAATGATTATTTTATAGTTCAGGGGAAACCTCTAGAGAGGAATGCAAGGGAATATGAATATATGGATTCAAGATTTAGAATCTCTGATGAACCCAATCATTACAGGGTCTTCTTGGGTCCTGCTACCTTTTTAGGTGATAAATATGCTGGCCGTGGTGAAGAAGCATTTGTTACGTTGACTGGTGTGGTTTAAATATGTGGTTTTTTGACATAAGGATGATGTCATTTAGTTTCCCCACAATTAAACATCTCTACTTACATCCAAGAG
>ML104369.1:42648-59491 GCA_003697995.1 Taxidea taxus jeffersonii
CTGTCCTCTTTCTTAATATTTTGTATGTCCTCAGGACAGCATATTAGTTAAGATTACCATTGGTTATTTATTGCAGTTTTACTTTCCCATACTGAAAAGAGGCATGAGTCTCTGGGGTTTCCCAGTAATCAGTGCATTCCTGACTTCCACCTCTGGATAAAGTGAATGTGGGTAGAGTGAGATGAGATTTCCTAGATTATGAAAACTCACCCCTCTACTGCTTTAAATCTCTATCCCCTGGCCCCTGTAACTCCTATCTTTCCCTTCAACTTTATTCTCATCTCTCCTTTGTTCATTTTTCTAGTTGGACTTTATCCATAGTTTCCTTATCAGGACAGTGGAAAGGTAGCTTTGGAAGAAGAGCTCAGGCATTTGTTGTCCTTTCCTGAATATCATGGTGCCATCTGCTATGAAAATAGTCATACATTTGAATCATGCAGGAATTAGACAAATGATGTCTGCCCTCTGATAGATTTATATAAATTCATAGTGGGCATAAATGTATGCCTTTCCCTTATAACTCTGATCTGATTTCATTTAATCCTACTTTGGGGATGTTTTATATCAGAATTAATTATATTGAGAACAAGTGTCTATTGCTTATTACTTTAAACATTATGATAAAAAGCAGTTGAAACATAGCTGTGGTTGGATGTCCTGGATGCTTGCCACCCCGTGATCTCCTAACTTTACCCACCTTTGTTAGAACTGGAGGAGGAGAGAACTAGAAATCAAATTCCTCAATTTTAAGTGTCATTTTTTAAGGTGTTAGAAAACTATGCTGAAATCTTAGAGTTATTGCAAATTATTATTTTATTATGTATCTATTTAAATAACTTATGTCTCATCAGTATCTTATCTTCTGTTTTTCCTACTTTGATATGCAAAATCATCATTGATTGAGACTCTACCTTTTGTCAAGCATTGTGTTAACTGTTTTATAAGGATTGTCTCATTTAATTCTCACTAAAACCTTATGAGATAAGGGCCACTGCTAACTCTATTCTTCAAATAAGGAAACTGGTATTTGGAAAGGTGAAATAATTTGTCCCACATCACTGACAAGGTTGGGACAGAACCTGGTGTCTTACTGGGGATTTTTATTCTGAGTTGTGGGAGGTGCCCAAGTGAGGAAAGAGGAGAAATCTTTCAGAAACAACAAGGAACTGGCTAGAGTCATTCTTTAGCATTCAGCATTGGACAAAAAACTGAGTTGCCAGGAGTATTTTCATATATTTCTATTATGTTTGGGAAAGAAAGCTTTTAATTATTCTTAGTTTTTGCAGTGATTTTCTTTCACAACAAAACATGGTCAAATTTTATTCTCTGACCTACAAATTCTAACCCAGATTAAACAACTCCAAATTTAGGGCCCTTAACTATCATGAATTGACCAAATTTGGAATTTAGAAATAAGACCATCATTTAATTCAATATAATATTACTCTTCACATTGGTAATTAATTCTGTGGTACAGTTAGAATTTACCAATATTGTTGGTTCTCCGTGGTTTGGGGAAATATACAAACCTAAAGAACGTATAGATAAAGAGAAGGAATGCTTTGCCATTCAGCTTCCTTTATCAAGGATTGCCAGATAAGCAATACAAATCTAGTTTATCTAATGCATAAGACTTGGGCTCTGCCTGACCTAAAGTTGAAACTATTTTTGACACTTAACTAGCTATATGACCTTGGGCCCCTCTAAATTTCTACTTAGAAAGCAAGGGAAACTATTCTTTAACTCCTAGCCTTCATTGAAAAGGTACATGAAAAGTGCTTAGCTAAGTACTTACAATACAGTGTTGCTCACTAAAAGGGAACTATGATTTTATTTCCTTCATCTCTTATGTTTCTGCAAAAACCCTCCAAAAACTAAAATATACCAAAAAAGATGGAAACCCTCTCCTTAAAGAAAGTCTTAAATATGATGACAGTGCTGTTTTTCTCCTTTCCTTCCAGATTGAATAAAACAGAATTTTTAACAGGAGAAGGAATTACTCATTTAGAAAGAAGACAATGTAATTCAATTAAACATTACAATTTCTAATTTTTGAAAGATTCAGAGTATTAAATTTTACATCTTTTCCCACTAAAAAGTGATTGTATTGGTTTTAGATAACCCTAGCTAAGTTTTTGTGGAAGCCTTCATATCATACACAGATAATAAGATCCATTCAAGCCTTGACCTTAGCTTTATTCTGTGTTCTACTTTCTTTGGCTTAGGTAGTAGACATCCTTACTGTGACTGTGGGAAGTGTCCAAGTAAGGAAAGAGGACAAATCTTTCAGAAACAAAAAGGAAGGAGAACAATTGGCTAGAATCACCCTTTAGCATTCAGCGTTGGCCATAAAATAAGTTGCCAGAAGTGTTTTCTCCTATTCTATTAGGCCTAGGAAAGAAAGTTTCTTTCTTCCTTCCTTTTTTTTTTTTTTAAAGATTTTATTTATTTGAGAGAGAGAGACAGAGAGAGTGACAGAGATAGTGAGAGAAAGCAGGAGCAGGGAGGAGAGGGAGAAGCAGACTTCCCCACTGAGAAGGAAGCCTAACGTGAGGCTTGATCGCAGGTCCCTGGGATCATGACCTGAGCCGAAGGCAAACACTTAAAAGGACTGAGCCACCCAGGGGCCCGAGAAAGAACATTTCTAATTATTCTAAATATTTAGAGTGATTTTCTTTCACAACACAACATGTCAAATTTTATTTTCTGAAAAATACTAATAGTTAAAATAAAAGTGATTTTATTTTTGCTCAGTCATTTGTTTATTAATTCATTTTCAGTAGCCACTGTCCTAGCTGCTGGTGTTACAACAGTGAAGCCTTCATAGCGTGTTCATTTTAAAGACAAAGTGCATTCAACACCCATTTATGATAAAACTCTTAGCCATCTAGGAATAGAAGGGAGCATCTTTAAGTGAACAAAGTGTCTAGGGGCACCTGCCTCAGATGGTTAAGTGTCTGCCTTTGGCTCAGTTTGTGACCTCCAGGTCCTGGGATCAAGTCCGTGTTGGGCTCCCTGCTTCTCCTCTCACTCAGCCCCTTCCCCCTGCTCATGTTCTTTCTCAAATAAATAAATAAATAAATAAAATCTTAAAAAAAAAAAAAGAGTGTTTACAAAAAGGATTCCTCTTGAGAATGGGAAAAAAAATCTACTGAGAGATTTCCCCTGAGGTCAGTAATAAGACAGGAGTGTTATCATCACCACTTCTATTTACTTTTGTACTGGAGATCTAAGTTGGAGCAATAGGTAAGGAAAAAACAATTTGTAAGGCTCAGAAAGGAGGAAGGACAATTTTTAAAATCCAAAAATTACATGAGGTATAGGTAGGAAATCCAAAAAGAATCTACAAACAATAGAAATAGTAAGTGAACAAAGCAGAGTTGCTAGATGCAAGATCAGTACACAAAATCAGTTGTATTTTTACATAGCATCAACAAAGAAATGGAAAATGAAATAAAAACAAGACACCATCTGCTACTGCATCAAAAAGCCCCACCAAAGAATAAATCTAAAACCAATAAAGTTTTATTAAGTGTAATTAAAGATGACCTAAATGTGTTCAAGGATTGGAAGACTCAATATTTAGCCTGGCATTTCTCCCTCAACTCAATAGATTTAATGCAATCTTAATCAAAATTCTAGCAGGTTCCTTTGTGGATACTGGTAAGCTGGTTGTAAAATTTATATAAAAATGCAAACGTTCAAGAAATTCCAAGGCAATCTTGAAGAAGATGAACATAATTGGAGAACTTACACCAGCAGATACTAATATTAGTTATAAAGTTACTATAAATAAGAGTGTGATGTGGCATAGATCCAATGAGCAGGAGAGTCTTGAGTCCTCATATATGGTTATATATGACAACTATGACACTATGGTGCAATGGGAAAAGGAAGGTCATTTCAGTACTTGGTGCCAATTAGATAACTTTGTGGAAAAAGAAAGTATCTTGACCTCTGCCTCACACATACACAAAAATCAATTCCAGGTGGATTTCAGATTTATAAGTTTTAAGAATGTAGGAACATATTTTTATGATCTTATAGTATGCAAAGATGTCTTCAAAATGATACAAAAAGTTGACCACTGAAGGAACAAAAAGATGAACTGGACTGCATGAAGTATTTTTGGTGACCAAAGAACACCATGAGAAGTATGAAAAGACAACCCATACAATAGAAGAAAGTATTTCAACACATAGAACTGACAAAAGCCTCATTAAGAATATGTAAAGGGAAAAAAGAAAATATATAAATAATTTCCACAAATCAATAAGTAAAAGCATACAACCCTATAGAGAAAAAAATCTCAGTTCACAAAAGAAGATATCCAAATAGCTCATAAATATATGAAACATGCTCAATTTTACTGCTCATAAGAGAAAAGTACCTTAAACCATAACATATCTCTACAAGGTCACCAAAAAGGCTAAAATTAAAAAGACAAATACTAACAAATGTTAGTGGGAATGTAGAATAGCAGGAAAACTCACATACTGTTGAGAACATAAATTGATAGAACCATTTTTGAAAAACTGGCATTTTCCTACTAAAGTTGGCCATAAGTGTGTTATATAACTAAAAATTTTACCTCTAGTTGACAGTCAACAGAAAAGAGTAGTTATGTTCTCTGAAGGATGGTACAAAAATGTTCTTAACATGGTTATTAAAAAAAAGAAAAAAGCTGAAGACTAGAAAAAACCCAACCATCTACATTGGAAAGGAATGGAATAAAGAAATTTTGGTATCCTCCCAACAATGGAATGCGACACAGTAATAACAATGAAAGAATTACAGTAATATCTGTAAAACCAGAATAATGTTGAATGAAACAACGTGGCTACAGAAGAGTCCTTACTGTATGATCCTTTAACACACATCTCAAAGCCATGCAAACTACTTTGTGATATTAGAAGTCAGGGTAGTGGATTTCTTTGAGGGAATCTAGTGGCTGTGAGGAAGCATAAGGCAGTTTGTAGGGCGTGGGATTTGGTACCATTCTCTCTCTCTCTTTTTTTTAAAGATTTTATTTATTTATTTGACAGATAGAGATCACAAGTAGACAGACAGGCAGGCACAGAGAGAGGGGGAGGCAGGCTCCCTGCCAAGCAGAGAGCCCGATGCGGGGCTCAATCCCAGGACCCCGGGATCATGACCTGAGCCAAAGGCAGAGGCTTTAACCCACTGAGCCACCCAGGTGCCCCCCATTCTCTCTCTTGATGTGCGTGCTGCTTTGTGAAAATTCACTGAGCACTACACTTAATACTTATGCACATTTATCTATGTAAATTATAGTTCAGTAGAAAAGGAAAGCTGTTAGGCCTTTAGAACATGGTGAATAAACTTTCAAACCATCCACATTTTGTAAATGTTAAAAAATGATATATTAAGTGGAATTGAATAATATGAAGAAAATAAAAATGGAGAGAGACATGGAGTGTAGGAAGGTATGAAGAGAAGGGGGCACAATTTTAAAACAGAATAGTCAGAGAGGCCTTATGAGAATAATTAACTTCCGTTTTCTTACCTGTATGGTAAAATTTTCCTGAAAATCCAAGGTTGAATGTAAAATTTGTGATTTGTGCACGCAAAAGATTCTGAGTGTCAAGCAGGGCCTGGAATACACAGTTTAAAAAAAACTCACATTATCCGGTTAGAGAATGGTTTTGAGAAGTTTTAAAAGATATCTTCTTTTTGCACTCAAGGAGTAAAACTAGTCCTTTATACATGAGAGAAAATGATGGAAAGTAGTGTCTTTACCACTTTACAACTAGAGAGATGCTTTCAAGATTATGTAAACATATACATATATTTATCCTCTAGCTTGCAATAAATCAGCAAAAAGTGTCAGCTAGAAAAAGGAAGTTACGTGAAAAGTTTATTCTGCATATATTAAAGGAACTATTATCTAGTACATAAAATATATCTCCCTTTACTTCTTAGGCACATAGATCACCAATTGTCAAAAGAAGGACACTTTTTTTGTAACTATATAAGAATGTATGTTGAAACAATCATTGTTACTTTTCACATTTGTCTTTGCTCTTCAAAATCCAAGATTTTTCAATCTTTGAGTCTTAGATTCCCACGAGATAGTGATTGTTCTTCAAAAGGGGATATTACAATAAAGTAAATCTCCAATTTGGCCTTTCATTAAAAAACAAACAAAACCCCTACTTCTGATACTGAAACTCTTAAAACAGGGTCATCTTATAAAGTATTTACCATGCTATGAATGTTTAATGGACTTCTTTTCTTCCTTCTCCTTCTTTTCTTTTTCATTCTCATTTAAATTCTTATTCTCATATTCCTTCTCTCCCTGCCACCCTCCCCACACAGACCATGGTATTTGAGTACTCACTTCAGCTAGGTAGAAAGTAATACTAAATGTTAGATTTGTAAAAGATTTAGTTAACACTTCTTTTACACACAGGGAAACCGAGGAGAGATGACTTACCCATTTTCACAGATAAAATTAATGGTAAATCATAGATTGAGGATATAGATTTCTTGATTCCATATTAGGTACTCTTTTTTTCCCCTTTCCATAGTACAGCTGGGCCCACAATAAAATCTTTTTCTTCTTTTAAGTACCATAGCTGATGTTTAAGGTTTCAATCTTTTTTTGGCAATATAAATAGATATACCTTTTATTCAGAGATTATCCCATGATTGATTGTATGCCTTATCTGTGCATGTAAGTGATTCTCCTTATTGTGTAAAAACAGAAGAAGAGGACTTTTGAATCTCAAATTTAAGTTCATCTGACCAATGGCAAGTTTTTGAAATTCAGGTATCTAAATCTTTTTCTATCACTACTCTGTCTACTTGAACAACTTCCTTTGATTGCTTAACTGAACTGGGAAATATGTGGGTCCCAAGGGTACTCAAAGATGGAAGACAGGTCTGTTTGTGGATTTCCATGCCTAAGTATCGAAGCAACAGTGTTAATGATGGCAATGTCATTGGATGGCAATTTTCATTAAATTCTGGCATCACAAAGCCTGGACATGGGTTGGGCAGGGGAAGAAGAATTTGGCCAGTTCATCAGTGACAGAGTAAATAGTGAGACCCAGAATCCTATTGTGTGAAGGGGTGGGGAGTGGTGTAAGGTGTGAGCCTTTCTCTTTCTGTCCTAACGGAAGGAACATAAGGTATGGAGTAGGAAGGTATGGATTGAAGTGCCAGCTCTGGGACTTAGAGAAAAGGCATTTAAGACTTGGGAGTCAGATTGCTTCAGCTGGAATTCTGGATCTGCTTCTTCTTTTTAAAAAAAATTTAATTTAAAATAATTGAATTTAAATTAAATTTAAGTTTTTCAGTGATGCAAAATTTATTGTCTATGCACCATACCCAGTGCTCCATGCAATACGTGCCCTCCACAATACTCAGCACCAGGCTCACCCAACCTCCCACTGCCGCCCTCCAAAGCCCTCTCAGTTTGTCTCTCACAGACCACAGTCTCTCATGGTTTGTCTCCCCCTCCAATTTTGCTTCTATTCAGTATTGGGAATGTTATTAAAGGTTTCAAATCTCAGATGCATCACATGTAACACAGGGATAATAATAATTATCTCAGGGGGTGAGACAAGATGGCAGGGAAGTAGGAGGAGGCGCCGTTTCAACCGGTACCCTAAAGCGAGCTGATTACCTACCAAAGAACTCTGATCACCCATGAAATCAGCCTGAGTTTAGAATATACACTTCTGGACCCCTACAGGGGCAGAAGACACCAGAGGGCAGGTAAAGCGGAGTGGGAACATGGGACTGATATCAGAAGATAAACAAAAGGGGGAGGGAGCCACCAGAAGCCGACCCATTGTAAAGTGACACCCCAATGGGAGAGTGCCCTGGGATTGGGGACCAGCATTGACTTGGAGCCTGGTTGGGGGCACTCAAAGAGAGTAAAGGATCGTGGGGGGAGATTGTGGGAATCGGGGTGGTTGGGGAGAGGGGCTTGAGTCCCCGGACCCGAGCCAGAGAGAGTGTGGTGAAGAAACCAGGTCTTGGTCCCTGGGCAGCCAGCGCCTGAGAGTGTCTGGGTGGAGGCTCCCGTGAGGGGCAGAAATGCAGCCTTTGGCACCCTCCGCTCTGCACTACCAGAATCTGAATCCCGCCCCACACCTCCCCCTGAGAGAGGTTCATGCGGGCTCCAGCCAGCAGAACCACAGCCTTTTGCACTCTCCGCACTACCAGAGTCTGAGTCTCACCCCTCACCCCTCCCCGAGAGAGGTGCGGGCTGGCGGCAGCCAGCACGCTCTCGGACTGGAGAGTCTGAGCACTCCCAGGCAAGGCCAGCAGGAAAATCTCAGTGCGCTATCCCTGCTTGGAACCTCTCTGGCTGTCTGGAGCTGCCCAGACAGCTGCCGCTATCGTGGTTTTGGGTACAAGCAGGAGTTCCTATGTCCCCAGGGACCATGACTGGGAATGTGCTCTGCCAGTGGCTGAAGGGGAATTTATGTGCTCTGGAGCACCCAGAGGGGAACAGACTGAGGCTTTTCTCTGAGAGGGAGGTCTGGGGGCAGTTTGCTTTCCTCTAAACCTCCAAAAACTATCAAAAGCTGCCAAGGCCAGAGAAAACAAATGAACAAACCAAACAAACAAAAACCTCCAGAGAACAAAAGCCTGAAAAACCGGTTTCCTCAGAGCCCACCCCCTTGATGGGGGCGGGAGAACTTAACTCAGGAAACAGTGCCTGAAAACCCACTCGGCAGGCCCCTCCCCCAGAAAACCACCACCAACAACAAAAGACAAGAGAACAACCACCACTACTTCATAGATACAATTTTTATTTTTAATTCATTCCCACTATTCTGATTCATTTTTTTATAGATAATTTTTTAACCTATTTACCATCACAGTGAGATGTCCAGTACATCAAATTCCATAATAACCTTTTAACCTGAACTTTTTGATACATATACCTGTGTTTTTCTTTTGCTTTTCTATTTTTTAAAATTTTTTAACATTTTAGTTTAGTTTAGTTTATTCTTTTTTTATTTTTATTTTTTAATATTCATATAGAGTTAAACTTCAAGGTAATCCCCTTTCCCCAATCAATGCTACCCCTATAGGTAAACCAGTTTTTAATTCCCCTTTATCTTAGGAAAGTTGAGTCCTTTAACAAAGATATCAAGATACATCCAGGAAGAATCAAAATAACCTTCCTCCCCCACACTGAGAATATATAACTACTCTCCCATCTTTTTCTCCTGCCAGTGTTTCCCCGCCAGTGTTTCTGTGTATTTGTTTTTGTCCTGGTAGTATATAAATTTATATCTGGGGTTCTTTTTGACGAGGTCTTTTTTTGTTTTTTTTTGTTTATATATATATATATATTTTTTCTCTTGTTATCTACTTTTATCAGTCTTTTTGTTTGTCTGTTTTTGTTTGTATACTTCATAAATCTTACCTTGGGGCCCATTTGGGCTGGACCTTCTCTTTTATTTTATCTTTCTTTCTCTCTCTCTCTCTCTTTTTCCTTTCTTTTTTCTTTCTTTTGGGAGAGGACTCTTGATTGCTCAGAAGTGTTCCAGGGTGCACCTTGCCTACACCATGTTCGATACATTCAGCTACATCCATTCAGCCATCCTTCACCAAAATGACTAGGAGGAATGCCCAACAGAAGAAAAATTCAGAGGCTGGGCCTTCTGCAACAGAACTAATGGGTATGGACACAGACAATATGTCAGAAAAGGAATTCAGGCTAACAATTATCCAGGCAATAGCTAGGTTGGAGAAAGCCATGGATGACAAAATGAAATTGATTAGGGCAGAAGTGAAAGCCACCAGGGATGATGTTCACAATGTTCTCAATGAGTTCCAATCTAATTTAAATTCTCTAAAAGCTAGGGTAACTGAGACAGAAGATAGAATTAGTGATCTGGAGGACAAACAGATAAAGAGAAAGGATCAGAAGGAAGCCTGGAACAAACAGCTTAGAAGCCACAAAAACAGAATTAGGGAAATAGACGATGCCATGAAACGTTCCAACGTCAGAATTATTGGAATCCCTGAGGGGGAGAAGAAAGAAAGAAGACTAGAAGATATAGTTGAACACATTCTCCAAGAAAATTTTTCCAATATGGCGAATGGAACCAGCATTCATGTACTAGAGGCAGAACGGTCTCCCCCCAAGATAATAGAATCTAGAAAGACCTCAAGACACTTAATACTGAGAATGATGAACCATAATTGTAGACAGGACCTCTTGAAAGCAGCTAGGACAAAGAAGTTCCTTACGTACAGAGGAAAGCCCATCAGAATAATGTCAGACCTGTCCACAGAAACCTGGCAAGCCAGAAAGGGCTAGCAAGATGTAGTCAGGGCACTAAATGAGAAGAACATGCAGCCAAGAATACTTTATCCAGCAAGACTGACATTCAAAATGGATGGAGAGATAAAGAGTTTCCAAGACCGGCAAGGTTTAAAAGAGTAAGCGACCAAAAAGCCAACACTGCAGGAAATATTAAGAGGGGTTCTATAAAAGAGGAAAAATCCCAAGAATATCATTGAACAGAAATATATGAAGACAATCTACAGAAAGAAAGACTTCAAAGGTAACATGATGTCAATAAAAACTATCTCTCAATAATCACTCTCAATATGAATGACCTAAATGTGCCCATAAAATGACACAGGGTTGCAGATGGGATAAAATGACAGGACCCATCCATATGTTGTCTACAAGAGACCCATTTCGAACCTAAGGATACACCCAGACTCAAAGTGAAGGGATGAAGAAGCATTTTTCATGCCAATGGGCCTCAAAAGAAGGCTGGGGTAGCAATTCTCATATCAGATAAATTAGATTTTAAACTAAAGACTGTAGTCAGAGATACAGAAGGACACTACATAATTCTTAAAGGGACTAGCCACCAAGAAGATCTAACAATTGTAAATATTTATGCCCCCAATACAGGAGCAGCCAACTACATAAGACAACTGTTAATCAAGATAAAGAGTCATATTAATATGAATACATTAATAGTAGGGGATCTTAATACACCACTCTCAGTAACAGATCATCCAAACAGAAAATCAGTAAAGAAACAAGAGCATTGAATGAAACATTGGACCATATGGACCTCATAGATATATACAGAACGTTCCACCCTAAAACAACAGAATACTCATTCTTCTCAAGTGTACATGGGACCTTCTCCAAAATAGACCACATACTGGGTCACAAATCAGGGCTCAACTGATACCAAAAGATTGAGATTATTCCCTGCATATTCTCAGATCACAGTGCTTTGAAACTGGAGCTCAGTCACAAGGAAAATTTGGAAGGAACTCAAACACCTGGAAGCTAAAGACCACCTTGCTAAAGAATGCTTGGATCAACCAGGAGATCAAAGAAGAACTTAAACATTTCATGGAAACCAATGAGAATGAAGACACATCGGCCCAAAACCTATGGGATACAGCAAAGGCGGTCCTAAGGGGGAAATACATAGCCATCCAAGCCTCCCTCAAAAAAATTGAAAAATCCAGAATACACCAGCTGTCTCTACACCTTAAAGAACTGGAGAATCAACAACAAATTAAGCCAACTCCACACACAAAAAGGGAAATAATCAAGATTAGAGCAGAGATCAATGAGATAGAAACTAGAGATATAGTAGAACACATCAATGAAACTAGAAGCTGGTTTTTTGAAAGAATCAATAAGGTCGATAAACCACTGGCCACACTAATCCAAAAGAAAAGAGAGAAGGCCTAAATTAATAAAATTATGAATGAAAAGGGAGAGATCACAACTAACACCAAGGAAATAGAAATAATCATCAGAAGTTATTATCAACAGTTATATGCCAATAAGTTAAGCAACCTAGATGAAATGGACGCATTCCTGGAAAACTATAAACTTCCAAAATTGAACCAGAAAGAAATTGACAACCTGAATAGACCGATATCTAGTAATGAGATTGAAGCAGTGATCAAAAACCTCCCAAAAAACAAGAGCCCAGGACCTGATGGATTCCCTGGGGAATTCTACCAAACTTTCAAAGAAGAAATAACACCTATTCTCCTGAAGCTGCTTCAAAAAATTGAAATAGACGGAAAACTTCCAGACTCTTTTTATGACCAGCATTACCCTGATCCCCAAACCAGGCAAAGACCCCACCAAAAAGGAGAATTCCAGACCAATATCCTTGATGAATATGGATGCTAAGATTTTCAACAAGATCCTGGCAAATAGGATCCAACAGCACATTAAAAAGATTATCCACCATGACCAGGTGGGATTCATCCCTGGGTTGCAAGGATGGTCAACATTCGCAAATCAATCAATGTGATAGAACAAATCATTAAGAGAAGAGAGAAGAACCACATGGTCCTCTCAATTGATGCAGAAAAAGCATTTGATAAAATCCAGCATCCGTTCCTGATTAAAGTGCTTCAAAGTATAGGGGTAGAGGGAACATTCCTGAGCTTCATAAAATCTATCTATGAAAAACCCACAGCAAATATCATCCTCAATGGGAAAAAGCTCACAGCCTTCCCACTGAGATCAGGAACACGACAAGGATGCCCACTCTCACCACTCTTGTTCAACATAGTACTAGAAGTCCTAGCAACAGGAATCAGACAACAAAGAGAAATAAAAGGTATCCAAATTGGTAATGAAGAAGTCAAACTCTCTCTCTTCGCAGATGACATGATACTTTATATGGAAAACCCAAAAGACTCCACCCCCAAACTATTAGAACTCATATAGCAATTCAGTAATGTGGCAGGATACAAAGTCAATGTATAGAAATCAGTTGCTTTCTTATACACTAACACAGAAAGAAAACACAGAAAGGGAAATTAGAGAATTGATTCCATTTACTATAGCACCAAGAACCATAAGATACCTGGGAATAAATCTAACCAAAGAGGTAAAGGATCTGTACTCAAGGAACTACAGAACACTCGTGAAAGAAATCGAAGAAGAAACAAAAAGATGGAAGACCATTCCATGCTCTTGGATTGGAAGAATAAACATCGTTAAAATGTCTATACTCCCTAGAACAATCTATACTTTTAATGCCATTCTTATCAAAATTCCACCAGCATTTTTCAAAGAGCTGGAGCAAATAATCCTAAAATTTGTATGGAATCAGAAGAGACCCCGAATTGCTAAGGAAATGCTGAATAAGAAAGACAAAACTGGCGGCATCATGTTACCTGATTTCAAGCTTTACTACAAAGCTGTGATCACCAAGACAGCATGGTACTGGCATAAAAATAGACACATAGATCAGTGAAAGAGAGTAGAGAGCCTAGATATGGACCCTCAACTCTATGGCCAAATAATCTTCAACAAATCAGGAAAAAATATACAGTGGATAAAAGACAGTCTCTTCAATAAATGGTGCTGGGAAAATTGGACAGCTATATGTACAAGAATGAAACTCGACCATTCTCTTACACCTTACAGAAAGATAAACTCGAAATGGATAAAAGACCTCAACGTGAGACAGGAATCCATCAGAATCATAGAGGAGAACGTAGGCAGTAACCTCTTTGATATCAGCCACAGCAACTTCTTTCAAGATATGTATCCAAAGGTAAAGGAAACAAAAGCAAAAATGAGCTTTTGGGACTTCATCAAGATCAAAAGCTTCTGTACAGCAAAGAAACAGTCAACAAAACAAAGAGGCAACCCATGGAATGGGAGAAGATATTTTCAAATGACAGTACAGACAAAAGGCTGGTATCCAGAATCTATAAAGAACTTCTCAAACTCAACACACACAAAACACATAATCATGTAAAAAAATGGGCAGAAGACATCAACAGTCTCCAATGAAGACATACAAATTGCTATCAGACACATGAAAAAATGTTCATTATCACTAGCCATCAGGGAGATTCAAATTAAAACCACATTGAGATACCACCTTACACCAGTTAGAATGGCCAAAATTAGCAAGACAGGAAACAACGTGTGTTGGAGAGGATGTGGAGAAAGGGGAACCCTCTTACACGGTTGGTGGGAATGCAAGTTGGTGCAGCCACTTTGGAAAACAGTGTGGAGACTCCTTAAGAAATTAAAAATAGAGCTTCCCTATGACCCTGCAATAGTACTACTGGGTATTTACCCCAAAGATACAGATGTAGTGAAAAGAAGGGCCATCTGTACCCCAATGTTCATAGCAGCAATGGCCACTATCACCAAACTGTGGAAAGAACCAAGATGCCCTTCTCGGATGAATGGATAAGGAAGACATGGTCCATATACACTATGGAGTATTATGCCTCCATCAGAAAGGATGAATACCCAACTTTTGTATCAACATGGATGGGACTGGAAGAAATAAGTCAAGCAGAGAGTCAATTACCATATGGTTTCACTTATTTGTGGAGCATAACAAATAACACAGAGGACATGGGGAGATGGAGAGGAGAAGGGAGTTGAGGGAAATTGGAAGGGGAGTTGAACCATGAGAGACTATGGACTCTGAAAAACATTCTGAGGGTTTTGAAGGGGCAGGGTGTGGGAGGATGGGGGAGCCAGGTGGTGGGTTTTATGGAGGGCACGTATTGCATGGAGCACTAGATGTGGTGCATAAACAATGAATTCTGTTAAAGAAATTTAATTTAAAAAGAAATTAAATTTAAAAAAAAGAATGAAAAAAAATTATCTCAGAGCACTGTTGTGAGGTGACATACTTTTACGCTCTTGGCATAGTGACTGGCACATAATAGGTGCCCAACAATTGTTAGTTGCTGCTCCTCTATTATGGCTGCTGCTACTATCACTATTATTAATATGGTTGTTGTTATTGTCAGTGATGTTAAGACAATTCATATTCTCTGAACCTTTCCCTTCATTTATTGGAGTGGAGACAATTATCTAACTCCTAGAGTTATGATGAGGATTATAAAAGAGGTAATATATGTGAGGGCTTAATAAGCATTTTTAAAAAGTGGCATAAATATAAGGTGTTGATATAATTATAAGTAGTCATAATATATATGTATATATATTTTTAAAGATTTATTTATTTGAGAGAGAGAGAGAGAGCATGACTGGTGGCAGAGGGAGAGAGAGTGCAAGTACGTGAGTGCATGTTTTGGGGGAGGAGCAGAGAGAGAGAATCTCTAGCAGACTCCCCACAGAGCACAAAGCCTGATGTGGGGCTGATCTCAGGATCCTGAGACCATGACCTGAGCCAAAATCAAGAGTCAGATGCTTAACTGACTAAGCCACCCAGGTGCCCCTTATATATGTATATATATTACTGACAATTATATCATCTGTCTCATTTACTTAAAGTTGTTTTTCTTATTTTATTTTCCTTCAGTCTCCTCCAGCCTTTCTCCCTGCTTCTTCTTTTTCACTTCTTCTCCCCAGTTGAAGATTCTAGCTGGCTCTTCCTTCCCTTTTGATTTCATCTTCTTTATCCTTCTTACTTATTTCATTTATTCATTCTACTTACTTTACTTAATGGTTAAAATACGGATTTGAAATCCATTTAAAAATAATTTCTTATGTGCTCAATGCTTTATAGTTGGAAGTTTTTCTTTCTGTCTGTTTGAAAAAAAAATCCCCAACTAAACTTGAACTTAAACTTTCTGCTTTGTGACTCTTGATTGCCCTTTAAAACTTAAAATACTCCATGAGAAAAAAACAAACAAACAAACCAACAAGCCTATCCTCTTCTTAGGCCTTAGAAGCTAAATAATGTACCTATGAACTAACCTCTAAATCAACTAGAATACGTTGATCTAAATTATTGAATTAGACCTGATTATGCAGGTTTGAGTTGGCATGTTACACATTTATTTGACATTCTAGAAACAAATACTAACACACATAATTGATACTGAAACATGGTAGATACTAACATTATGCCTATATATGGTGAAGAGGGAAATTTATTTCTAGATGATATTTTATATGCTTAAGATAAGCAGTAATATTTCTTATCTTTTATATATATATTTTTATGAACCAGATTTTGAGGGTATCTATGAGAATGACATGTAATCATCCATTACTTCCATCTTTTCAAAATATGCTTTTATGCTAGAAGCTAGAGCACCCAGCAGTATTTTTAGATGATACTCTTTTCATTAAACTTTTCATTGCTAGAATGATTTTATTCAACATTAGTCTTTTTAAAACTGAGGTAGTCTATTATTACTATCAATAAAGTATTCAAAACTGATATAAATGATACTTTGCTTTACTCTTCATGTGTAACATGTCAAAAGTGGTGTGATAATATTTTTAAAATTAATCATAATAAGCAACTTTGCTTTACTCTTTATGTGTAACATGTCAAAAGTGGTGTGATAATATTTTAAAAATTAATCATAATAAGCAACTTTGCTTTACTCTTTATGTGTAACATGTCAAAAGTGGTGTGATAATATTTTAAAAATCTAATCATAATAAGCCAAATCAATGTTCTAATACCAAATTCAGAAAACCATATGAATTTTGCCCAAGCAAACCCTCTGTGATATGCAGAGTATTTTGGTCATGGAGAAGGGAAAGAATCACAACCACCTGGAGAGGTACCATCTAATGGTCTCCCTCAGGCCAAGAACCCTAAGAACATAGATAATCTACTGTCAGGAATGTCTGATTACTGAAAAATGGTACTTTTATTTTTAACTCTTTCAAAACTTTTTATATAATAGCAAAGTGATTTATAATTCCATGCATCAGTAGTTATTTTTTTTCTAAAGATTTTATTTATTTATTTGAGAGAGAGAGAGACAGAGTGAGACAGAGCATGAGGGGAGTGGTCAGAGGGAGAAGCAGACTCCCATAAAGCTGGGATCCTGATGCGGGACTCCATCCCAGGACTCCAGGATCATGACCTGAGCCGAAAGCAGT
>ML104370.1:0-50426 GCA_003697995.1 Taxidea taxus jeffersonii
TTTTTTTTTGCTGGACAATGTAATAATGTTTACTAGAAACATTATTCTTTTTTTAAAAAATGCTGCCAATCATTATTCACCATTAATAAACAAATGATTTGTGTTATTAGAAACAATGCTTTACATTGCCTACATAGCTGTCTTAGTTTATTTGGTGTTGTGAGAGGAATATCAACAGAAATTTTTGTCAAACGTATTGTCTGTTCTTTATATAAAAAGCATATCTTTGTTGACAATAAATAACCCATATTAATGGCTATTCTCAAAGTTAATTTCGATACTTTTAATAATTTGCCCTCCTATAAGTTACTTTGTTTATAATTCATATAAGTCTCTTTAGAGTTTAAAAATATTTGCTTCTAGAATCATTTTGCCAAAACTTCATGCATAGATATTCATTCAGACATATGTATGTTCATATAATATTTTTCCTTCAGTTATAAACTTTCATTATCATTGCCATGTTTCACATATGCCTCATTAGTCAGAATGAAACTTTTTTTTTTTTTCAGAATGAAACTTTAATGGTAGAATATAAATTGTTCAACAAGGAATAGATTCACAAATAGCCAACCCTGGTTAAAGTTTAAGTTGAATCCTATTTTTCAATGAGTAAAACTCATGCAAATCATGCAAAACTCATAAACACCATGACACTGGGATAATATTTATTAAGATATTATCAGAGGAAAAAGTCTATAGGTCAGAATCAAGAATAACAAGAACTACTCATTGTGATAAATAAAAATAATCAAAATGAGTTAAACTGAAATAAAGAAAAGCTTTCCATACATAACAACCTAAAACAAAACTGAGGCAATTAAAAATATTAGGCTCCAAATGCTGAAAGACAGGTCATGTATCAGCTATATATTCATATAAAGTGAAAGAGGTAGGCCCCTGCTCATGAAATATGTTTTCTCAGAGAAGTAACTCTTATTATCTAACTAAATGTTTTCATTTATCCATTATCATGGGGAATAAAGTGCTACAGGTTATTTATTTTTCCAAGTAGCTAAAGGCAAACACCATTAATCAGTACATAATCGAGCTTTTCACATAGACCAAAAATAAAATGTTCCCGTTTGTAGGAGCACTTAAATCAAATGGAAGCTCATGATTTCAAAATACCTTACTGATGTGGAGTTCCTCTCCCTCTCAAGGTATACAGGTACACCCAAAAAACTTGATCTCTTCCTATGGTGGTCATGAAAACAATGTCCTAAAATCATAGTTAATAAAGGGCCATTGATACGCAGGGCCACTCACCATTCACTTAATGAACACAGAGAGTATAACATGCTTAATCTGTGCATTATTTCAAGGGATTTTAATGGAATTAGATGGCAAGTGGACTAGGACTAGTTAAATAAACAATGGGGGTTACAGAGCATCACTTTCACTATAAAGATAACGGAATGTAAGACATGAATTAGAAACTTTTTGTATTTCTTTTTTTGATTGCTTGCTTGCTTCTGAGTACACAGTTCTGTTCTAGTTATTTCAAGTGCCTTGAATGTTAACCTCCAGGCATTAGAATTATTATTATTTTATGTCCAAAAATAAAAACAGAATATGATGGAAAGAAAATAAAATACAAAGTAGAATAACCTGCTATAAAATGTACTATAGGGATGCCTGGGTGGCTCATTGGTTAAGCGGCTGCCTTCAGCTCAGGTCATGATCCCAGCGTCCTGGGATCGAGTCCCACATCGGGCTCCTTGCTTGGCAGGGAGCCTGCTTCTCCCTCTGCCTCTGCCTGCCTCTCTGTCTGCCTGTGCTCACTCTCTCTCTCTCTCTCTAACAAATAAATAAATAAAATCTTAAAAAAAAATAAAATGTACTATAAACCTGTATAATATCCAGAAATACACAGTAACTCCAAAAATCAAACACTTATTAATTGATGACTAAGTTTAACAAATCACAGTTTGATGGACTAGATGAGAAATTCAGAATTCATTTGTTTGCTCATTCATTCACATATTCATTCAACAAATACCTGAATAACTACACGTCAGCTACTGCAAAGTACCTACAGGAGAGCAGGAGAAGAATGGACACATAGGTAAATAAAAATTTATAATCACACAAATATATAATTGCAAAGTGTGATCACTGATGGGAAAGGAAAGCCCAGGATGCAATGAAATCGTAGATCAGGAGGACTTAATCAACCCTGTGATATCAGAGGGCTCTCTAGAGGAAGTGAATCTCTGAACTCTGACCCCAAGAATGAAAGGGAATTAATAAAGCAGGGGTGGTATCCAAAGGAGTAATCTACACCTACCGGAAGCTTCTGAGAAAGGAGAACAACATAGGCCATCTGAAGGATTCTCTATTCAGGTTAGTAAAAATTGGTGACCCTATTATCCCTAATTTTTTTGATCTATTAAAGATATGTGTCTTAACCTGTTCAGGAGGGAGGTAAACTGCTTAAATGTAAACATCATTGAAATCTTTTTCAATTTTTATCTGTGGCTACGGTAGGTGGCTGCAAATGGCTCTGAGTTTTTTCATGAACAAAATGATTATCATGGCCAGGTTAAAAAAAAAATGTGGAGTATCTTTATCTAGCGAAACACTAGACAAAAGGTGCCCCAGTGTGGCAGTTTTTACTTTGACTTTATTAATGACCAAAAGACATTAGAGAACAAATGTTTGGATTCACAAATTCCCTGCAGTCACAGCACAGTCCCCGAGCCCCCGAATATATCAGAAGCCACAGATTATTCCATAGGATAAACTTCAAGTTCTTAAATTCCTAGTCACCTCCTTTGGAGTGAATTCAAAAATATTTTTTGCAAAAGATTTTCATTCTTCCCATTTGTCCTTTCTAAGCCCGTTGCCCTAACTAGGTGGAAACAGAAGCCATCTCAGACAGGGGTCTGATTTAGGCACCTTATTTTACAGAAGCCTCTACTTTACATTCTCTCTAGATAATCCGTCTAAGCCATGTGTGATTTCTGAACTTCATATTCTTGCCAAAGAGTACAAAGTTTGTACTCTTTGCTATCTAATCCTTATCAAAATTCTAGTTGCAAGATATAATATTTATGGAGGATTGCCTAAATGACATATAACACATCCATTATTCAGGCCAGATGGTCTAAATTTTACATCTCAATCCTACCAGACCATGAATGAACTAATTCTAACTGCAAAATGCAATGCTTTAGCATCTCTTAAAATTGCTTTTATTCAACTTCACATTGGGGTTACCAATTTGGCATATATTGACAGATATTATAAGAGGTGGCATTATTGGCTCTCATATGGGGTTGAGTGTGTCTTCATGAGGACCAGGAAAAAATTCCTGCGGGTGTAAGTACCTGAAGAAACTGGGATTCCTTCTAGAAATTGCTTTTAAAAAAATATATAAACAGTACTCATATTACAGTTTAAGTATGCTTCCTCCTTTAATTTAGTTGCTAAATAGATCAGAGGCAGATTTGTAGCCAGTCCTTGCAAGTGAAGGGTCAAGAGAGCAAATATTTCTGTGAGCTAATCCTACTATAGCTTTATTGTTTTCCCCCATATATTTTCCCTCATTTTGATTTTATCCTTTACTATCATGTTTTTAAATTGGCTAAAATCACTCTGAAATGATGAAATATTTCCTGTATTAATAATAATAAATAAAATAAATAAATAAATAAAATAAATCCTGTAACTCCTTAAGAGTTTAAGTAACTCTTTAATTTAAGGGAAATATAATGTTTACAGGCATGTGAGTATTTTGAGAAAACTGCTTCAAAAAACTTCAAGTGTTCTTTCAATACCCATCTTGATTTTTGGTTAATTCCTTATTTCCTACTACATTTTGGAACTGCTGTATGACCCAGGATAAAAATGTCATTTTTGCATACATTTTGTATTTTCTTGAGAACAAAAATGTTTAATTTGAAGGAAAAGATATCAGAGACTACAATGAGACAAAGGGGCCTATCTGGAATTTCATACACTAATCATTTTATAAACTTACAACCTGGAGAATTTGAGTAAATGGTATGAGAAATGAGAAACAAGAAAGTTTAGAAATTATCTAATCTCTGTTGTCCAGTGTTCTGATGCTCCCTTAATATGAGGAACAAACTTCTATTACATTGGGAACCTTTATAGACTGTTGTTACAAGCATCAGTACTAAATTTTTTAAAGTATTAACTGAATTCTTCTGTACATAATGTTGAATACCTGGAAGTTTGATGTAAAAAACATAAATCCTTTCTTACCAATGAATATTATAATCCATGATAAAATGATTACTAGCACAGATAAATAGCAAAGAGCAGATTAAAACCACAATAAATATTAAAAATTTCCCAAACAAATGTGTTGATAGACATAAAGGTAATGTGATGAGTATATAGTTCATTTCTGTAATGAGAATTAGTCATTAAACTCCATTCATAGACAATGGTGGCCAAGAGAGTTTGCTTTCCTATCTTCCGAGTATTGGGACCAGGAAATGTTTTGAGAGCAGACAGATCTCGTTTACAATTATAGACAAAGTAAGGGATGGGAAGCTGTTTGGTAGATAAGGACAAAAAAGGCTCATCAATTTCAGTAAACAATAATCTAGTAAAAAGTATGGAAGAGGGAGGCTGATGACACGTAAGTACAAATGTTCCTGAAAAAGTAAAAAGAAAGCAAGCTTGAAATACGCAGAAAACACAAATAAACAGTGAGCACAGTCTCACTCAAAGAGTACTAAGCATGGTATCTGAACATAAAGACAGATTGGGATATGGTCAAAGACGTGAACAGAAAAAACACCTTTCAAAAGCATATTAAGAAAAAGTGAAAACGAGGAGTTATAGGGAAAGAATAAGAGGGATTTATGGTGCTGAATTTAAAACAGGGAAGGTTCTAGTGACAAAAAACTCCCAACAACATATTCTATGTGTAAAGACTGTGATGAGGCCCAAATCACAATCTCTTGCTTTGAAAAAATCAAACATATGGTGGTAAGAAAAAAAAAACCTCAGTTCCAAAATATTGATAGGCATAAGGATTGACAAGATTTTTAAGTAAAAATTATAAAATTCTACACCTTGAAGAATAACTCCAGATCCAACATATAAGATCTAGTTTTAATCTAGAAAAGTGAGAACTTCTTAGTCTGTTTCATAGTTGTAATAGCTGTGAAGCCACTTGAGACATTAAATGCTAAATAAAGATAAACTCTAAAAATAACAGCATCAGAGTTTTTATATTGCACTTCCTCCTTGAAGGAAAATTGTAAGTTCTTCGATGATATTTCATATTGTTTAAATAAAAATGGCTTACAAGAATACTGAAACACAATTCTTTTTGAATGGCCAATTGGTAGGAAAATAATACTTCTTCTAAAAGGTGTAATCAGCTAAATTGGAAAGTTGGGAGGTGTGCCCTTTTGCAAGGGCACAGCTTTGATGTGGGAGGGACAAATCACTGTCACTCTTGCTTGGAATGATCACCTTTTCCTAGTGAGGAGATCTTTCCACAACCCATTCTCTCACTGGATACATTTGTGTCATATATAAATCTATTATGCATCCTCCCTCTCTTTCCTACTTAAGAAATAGATATAAAATTCATTTCTTCTATATCTGTAAAACGAATGGATTTCTCTGTGCAGAAAACCAACGGGAAAGAAGATTTAGCAATGTTTTATAGAATCATAGAGGTGATGTACTGCTGTGCTGATTTTAGTCTGAAGCAGATACACTCAAATTATAATTTAACCTCCAGTAATAGGAACCATTCCATTCTGAAAATATTTGTTGTAAAATTAAAATAGATAATGGATGATAATTGCATGAAGAGAGGCTCTGATGTGTTTACATCCACTATGGAGTATACTCATAGGTGGTAAAAACGTGCTCAAAATCACATACACAGACATGCCCTGATATATAGAAATAAATACTCTATGTGAACTAATATATACAGAAGTTAAACTTAATCAAATATAAAGTACACAACAAATTAAACAAAAGATATTAATGATTTAGAGATAAATCATCCAAAGAGCCCATGTCTTTCAATACATAGTCATGATATTTATGAGAACAATAGTTAATTTGGCTTAAAGAGGAAATCACATATGAGGAGCAGCCACACATAATCTAAATCTTCCTCAGACACAAATGAACATGTATATCATAAAACAATAATTCTGTATGATCACACAAATCAGTACATAATAAATAACACGGCACCAATCATTAATATACAATAAACCCTACATTTTACCATCTGTCACAGACAAACGTGAACACTAGGTTTTTAAAACACAAAGTAACCACATTCCTGGGGTGCCTGGGTGGCTCAGTGGGTTAAAGCCTCTGCCTTCGGCTCAGGTCATGATCTTAGGGTCCTGGGATTGAGCCCCACGTCGGGCTCTCTGCTCAGTGGGGAGCCTGTTTCCCTTCCTCTCTCTCTGCCTGCCTTTCTGCCTGCTTGTGATCTCTGTCAAACAAATAAATAAAAATCTTAAAAAAAAAAAAAGGTAACCACATTCCTTAGAATACTGACTCTAGCCTTAGGAAGATGTGGTTTCAAATATAGACTCTACCACTTAAAATTTGTAGATTTTTGACACTGTCCTGAACCACTCTTTATCTCAGATTTCTTGTTTGTAAAATTGAAAACAATAATACACAGCTAATAGAGTTATTAAGGTTTAATGTCTACAGGTGCAAAGCGTATGTTTTCAAAAATACTATTTTGTAAAGAGTGATTCTCTGAAATTCTTATGGCATTTATTTATTTTTTTTGGCTTTTTTTTTTAACTTTATTTAAGCTTTATTTAAACATATGATGTAACCCCACCACCCTCACCCAACCCCTCTTCCCCCCACCCCCCTCAGTTTGTTTTACGACATTAAGAGTCTCTTTTGGTTTTTCTCCCTCCCGATCCCTTCTTCTTTCATTTTTACTTTTCCTACCACCTTAACTCCCACCCCCGTTGCATCTCCACTTCCTCATATCAGGGAGATCATGTGGTAGTTGTCTTTCTCCAGTTGACTTATTTCGCTAAGCATAATACGCTCTAGTTCCATCCATGTCGTCTGTATCCAAAGTCCATGCACTTTTACTACTATATGTTGATGATTTTATTATTAATTAAAAATAAATGCCAATGAAATCTTACCATTGGCATTTATTTTTAATTAATAATAAAATCATCAACATATAGTAGTAAAAGTGCATGGACTTTGGATACAGAAGAGCCTACAGACTAAGTCTGGTCTTCTCCATTTAGTAGCTGTAGTAACCTGAGTCTTAGTTTTCTTACGTGCAAATTGTGAATAAAAGTACTTATTTTGAAACTTACTTGAGAAATTTAAAATGAAATAATGTAAGCAAAAAAGTAGCTGGAATGAATGCTCAATACATTTTAATTTGTTTTATACCATGTCATTGTGGCCCTACCAGTTTGCAAAAACAAGAGAGTCAAAATTATCTCTTATACATTTCTCTATTATCTACTGTGCATTGTATATATAGGTTTGCTAAAAAAGGAAGTGGAGAATAATGCCCAAGAATTACAAAATACAGCATCAAGGATCAGTTTGTTTCAGAATTCCTGATGAAGCAGAGTAAGAACTACTTTTAATGAGAAAACTTTATTTAAAAGTGACTAGATATTCACAATTGCCCCAAAAGCAAGGCTCCTTGACACCTACCCTCTTTTATTTTCATTCATTCATTCATTCATTCATTTACTTATTGTTGGGAGAGATTGGCTGTCAACATCTCCCTTTTGTCACATAAATGTATAACAAATAGTCTTACCTTGTCTGAAGAAGTTCACAATGGTGAAATAATTCAAAGCAAATTGCTCACCTTAGAATTTTAAATCTAATATTTAATAAAATAAATGCTGCCTTAAAAGCACAGTGACCTCTAGGAAGCAGAGATCTTTAGATCACTGCTGAAGGTTGCGCTGACCCTTCCTTCTTTCTTCTCTGGCCCTATGCTTGTCCTAGCCTCCAAGTTTGCCAAAAGCTAGAAGCATTTGCTAACTCAGTGTAGGACTAGAAAGGCTGCGGCTTCTGTGCAGAAAGGTACCCTGTATTTTGTGTGAGTCTGACAAGATTGCTCAAGGTAACCCAAGAACACGGCTCAAAGGTGCAACAAGCAGCTACAAAGACAGACTGCAGACCAGCTGGGGTAAGCACTCATGCGAGAAGCTCAGAATGGCTCCTCAAATATTTTGAAGATATATAAATCTTTCCTACTACACAAGATGGAGTGAACTAGAGGACGGAGGAACTAGAAAGTTTAAGGCCCCTAAGACGTTTAGGCCCCTGTGAGTCAGTACTGAATGTGGTACACAAGACCAAAAAAGTCAGTCTGGTGAAATGGGAGCAGAGAAATAGAAGAAAAAAACCCCACAGAGAATAAAACAACTTCACTAATAGTTCTATAGGAGTGGCAGCATGTACAAAATGCCACAAGAACACAGAGGTGATAGGATTAATTCTACCTGGCTGCAATCCTGGAAGACTTCAAAGAAGAGGTGACTTTTAAGCAGTATTTTGAAGGTCGAAGTAATAAAGGGAGAGTAGAGTAGAGGGGCAGGCTCTCCTGAGCATGGACAATAAATGCAAATTCATGGAAGGGCATGATGTATTCAGGAGATGATGAGTAGTCAAGTGCAAGTAAAATGCAACCAAATCAAAATGGACATAACTTAAATAAAGGGAGCAAAGTGCTGAAAAATAGTGACTCAAGGAAGTATGTATTAGGAGGCCAGGAGCTCACAGTCAGATGAAAGTCTTAGACTCAAACTTCCAAAGACACTGTAACAATCTTCTGGAGATTTCAACTTACTCTTCTATGAAACAGGAAGAAAGAGAATACTTTTATCTAGAATTCCAATGTGATTCCAAATTTGAAATCTTCATCCATGAAAGAAACAAGATTTTTTAAGGGATATCTACTTCAATGTTAAAGATTCCAGTTATAGGCTCTGCAGTGCAATAAGTTAGCAAGTGAATAGTGATAAAACACAATACAAGGTGTACAAATTAGAATAATCATTGTGACAATGCTCTTTTAATTCAGTATAGATCCAAATGAACTAGTTGCCAGGAGACAAAATAATGAGTGCCCAGGTTTTTATCGATTTTCCTACTAAAATGAGCATATATTTTCGTAGCACAAAGACAGTCACTGTGCTAAGTAGAAAATATGGTATGGGTGGAAAATTGCCACAAATTCTTCACCTAAATACTTGAACTGGAACTTGAATCATGGGTAGGATCCAAATTGGTCTAGATCTAGGGAAGCATTTTGAGAGGGCGGGGGGGGGGGAGGTGGCAAAGCTGGAGTAAAGCCTCCCCCTGACCTCCAAACAGCTTATATCCCAGGAGGTTGAGAGAGATATTGAATTTACAAAATAGTAAGTTTTATAGAATGTTAAAAGGCTATAAATGATAATGGGCAAGTTTAGGGAAGGATAAAGGTGATTAGCCAATGTGGCAGGAGAATTGCAAATTTAAATAGGATTGTCCTGGAAGACCTCACTGAGAATGTGCGTTTAAGCAAAGAACTGAAAGAGGTGATAGAGTAGGCATACAGGAATCTGCAGGAAGAGTAAGCCTGGCAGAGGGCACAGCCCTGAGAAGGTCCTGAAAAGGCAGTATGCCTAGTGTGCTTGAGAAACAGCAGGAAGGTTAATGTGGCCAAGAACAGAGTGGAGAAGTGGCAGTAAGATATGAGATCAGATTATATGTGGTCTTACAGAGCCATTTTAAGGTTCTGAAATCTCACTTTTAAGGAGATGGCAGTAGAGTCTGAGATGGGGTGGGGGGAAATGAAGGGTTTTGAATGATAAAGTGAGATGATCTGATTTAGGTTTTAATAAGTTAACTGCCATGCTGAAAACAGACTGTAGGGTATCAAGGATGGGGTTAAACAGACAAAAGGCAATGGCAAGAATAAAAGCAGGAGGTGATGGTAGCTTGGAGCAGGGTGGCAGAGTTGGGGATAGGAAGACATGATCGAATTCTGTGCGTATCTTAGTGGAGCCCACACAATGCCAAATCTACCCACACTACTGTTTTTTTTTTAAGATTTTATTTATTTATTTGACACAGAGAGAGAGAGAGAGATCACAAGCAGGCAGAGAGGCAGGCAGAGAGAGGGGAGGAAGCAGGCTCCCTGCCAAGCAGAGAGCCCGATGTGGGGCTCAATCCCAGGGCCCTGAGATCATGACCTGAGCCGAAGGCAGAGGCCTAACCCACTGAGCCACCCAGGCATCCCTACCCTACTGGTTTTTTTTAAGAAAATTTCATTAATTTCTTCCATTCATCTAATTATAAGCACTTACTAAGCATTTATTATGAAAAACACTGTATGGATTAAATATTATCCTACAATTTTTGACTGTCACTGTGTCATTTGCCATCACTACTTTCTCAAGTCCATTCATTGCAATAAATTATTTCTTCAATCTATTGCTTGTATTCAAAAACATCTACCTTCAAGTCAGATAAGATAAGCCATAACTCTAATGACTATCTTTGAACCGGCTTTTCCCAGCACTGTGGGCCACTTTGCAGGAGCCCCTACTCTGATCTCACACCACGAGGATTGTAGGGAAACAAGCAGGGCTCAACCACTGGGAATCTGATTGTGACAGAGAAGGAGGCAGGCAGGGGCTTGCAACAACCAGCCCACAGATCTTGGCAGACCGAGTTCATACCTTTGGTGCGCAAGTAGTAATCCCAACCAGCAGTTTTGCTCATCTACAGAACCAAGCTGGGGCTGTAGTCTGACTAGGCAATTGGATGGGATGCAGGTCTGCCTCATGTGGATCCCCAAACAAGGAATTCTGCTGTCCTTAGAACCCAGTTTGGTCAGGCTCACACAAAGAAATTAATTTTAACATCACCCTCTGTGGAAAGTGTTTTCCAGCCCTATTTGACCAGAAGTGTTGGTGACAACCCCCTGGAAACAGGGCAGTTCAGCAGTACTGGAACTGAGAGGGGAGGAGGCAGAGCTGACCACCCCCAGTACAAAGGTAGTACCAGCCAAAGGCTAAGGGTAGCTTCTGGCCCCTCCCAACTAGAAAGTCTATTTGAGAAAAGGAGAGTATCCTGGAGGGGCCCCTTCCCCTTCCTGAGGGTCTGAGAAAAAGCCCCTCCTGTTATAGTGTCCCAGTGCCATTTGACCAGAAGGACTAGAGACAACTTCTAGAAGCTATGCAGCCCAGCAGCACTCAAGCTGAGAGGTGGGTGGGCAGAACCAACAGTTTACAAACAAAGCCAGTGACCCTGTTCAGTGAGGAAAACTGTGGTATGAGTAGACTTGAGTTAAGACAACAAACAGAGTTTCATCAGTTTTAAATAAACTTCTGTGCTTGGGCAGGTAATCTAATTTATAGCCTCACTCACTACTGAATAAAGCCTTCAGCCTGCCCAACGAAGGAACATAAGCAGAGCAGATGGAAAGTTGCACAGCCCATTCAACATCCCTTTATATAGTGACCCTTGAACAGAGAGCACGTCCCCTGGCTTCTCCTGCCTGCAGAGCAAAACCAGTGCCCTCACCTGACAAGGGAAACTCAGTGCATACTCTGATCTGATTCAGGTCCCAAACAACAAACTATATAGGCCCTGCATTCTGTCCTGCCAACTCCACCAGGGCAGGAAAGTTAATTCATAATCCTACTTATTACTGAATATAGTACCCATTCCCAATCATCTAGTAATGAGACCAGAGAACCCAAACAACCTCTGAGCCCACCCTACAGCCTCTGTTGGGTAGGGAACCAAACCAGTAGTCTTATCCAACTATTCTCAGCCAATGGCACAACACCCCATCCCCATCCTTAGAGCTTGAACAACCCCTCACCAAAAAGTAGACCATAACAGTGAGCCCAAATGACCAAGAACATTACCAGCCGATATTCATAGAAATCCACCTCAGCTGGCTGGTATAGAATTGTCTTTGCCAAGGCAAATCTGTAAAATCTGGAAGAAGAGCCTTATTAGTCAAATGCACAGATACCGATGTAAGGAATAAAGGATCCCCAAAATTAGATACATGTGAACCACCAAAAGAAACTAATAAAATTCTAATAAGTGACCCCAAAGAAATAAAGATCTATGAGCTATCAAATAATTCAGAATAATCTCTTTAAAGCACTTTTGTGAACTACAAGAAAAGACAGACAGACAGCTGAGTGAAGTTAGGGAAACAATATACGCACAAAATGAGAAGTATGGCAAGGTAATAGCGACCACCAAAAAACCCCAGGAATCCTAATTGAAAAATGTAACAACTGACCTGAAGAATTCAACAGAGAGTTTAAAAAGTATACTAGAACACACCTTAAATAACTAGAGAAAGAACAAACTGAGCCCAAAGTTAGCAGGAGAAAGGAAATGGTAAAGACTAGAGAATAAATAAATGAAATGGAGAACAGAGAAGCAATAGAATAGGCTAACAAAATTAAGAATTGGTTCTTTGAAAAGATAAACAAAATTGACAAACCATTAGCTAGACTAGCCAAGGAAAAAGGAGAAAAGACCACAAATCAACAAAATTAGAAATAGAAAAGGAAACACATTACAACTAATACCATAGAAACTGAAGGGATCATAAGAGGTTACTACGAACAACTATACACCAACAAACTAGACAATCTAGGAGAAACAGAACAATTTTGGAAACATAGAACTAACCAAGACAAAATGAGGAAGAAATGGAAAATCTAAATATATCGATTACAAGAAAGGAGGCTGAATCTGTAATAAAAAAATCTACCACTGAAGAAAAGCCCAGGACCAGATGGCTTCACTGGTGAATTTTATCAAACATTTGAAGAACCAACACCCATCCTTCTAAAAACCAAAGAGGAGGGAACTCTCCCAAACTCATTTTACAAGACCAGCATTATTCTGATACCAAAATGAGAAAAGGGCACTACTAGAAAAGAAAACTATAGGCCAATATCCCTGATACATATAGATGCAAAAATTCTCAATAAAATACTAGCCAACCAAATTCAGCAGTACATTAAAAGGATCATATACCATGATCAAGTAGGATTTATCCCTGGCATGCAAGAATAGTTCAATATATGCAAATCAGGGAAACCTGGGTGGCTTAGTCAGTTACGCGGCTGCCTTTAGCTCAGGTCTTGATCCCAGCATCCTATGATCGAGTCCCACATCAGGCTCCTTGCTCCACGGGGAGCCTGTTTCTCCCTCTGCCTGCACTCTGCCTGCCTGTACTCTCTCTGTCTCTCTGACAAATAAATAAATAAAATCTTTAAATATGTATATATGTATATATATATATGCAAATCAGTCAATGTAATATGCCACATTAATAGAATAAAAGAAAAGCAACATATGATCATCTCAACAGAACCAGAAAAAGCATTTGACAAAATTCAATAAAATGGATATTGACAAAATTCAATATCCATTCATGACAAAAAAAATCCTTAACAAATTAGGCACAGAAAGAATATATCTCAACATAATTGATACCACATATGACAAGCCCACAGCTAATATCATATTCAGTAATGAAGGGCTGAAAGCATTTCCTCTTAGATCAGGAACAAGACAAGGTTTCCCACTCTTACCACTCCTATTCAAAACAAAACCAGAAGCCTTGACTAAAGCAATCAGGCAAGAAAAAGAAATTATCAGAATTGGAAAAGAAGTAAAACTGTATCTATTTGTAGACAATATGGTTATATATATAGAAAATCCTAAGGATTCAACCAAAAACCTGTTAGATTTAATCAATAAATTCAGTAAAATTGCAGGATACAAAATTGACATACAAAACTCAGTAACATTTTATACACTAACAACAATTTTCTGAATAAGAAATAAATAAATTCCTTTTACAACAGTAGCAAGAGCAATAAAGTACCTATGAATAAGTTTAACAAAGGACGTAAAAGATCTATACTCTGTAAGTAACAGACATTGATGAAAAAAATCAAAGAAGACATAAATAAATGGAAAGGTATCCAATGATCATGGATTGGAAGAATTAATATCATTAAATTGTCATTACTACCAAAAGCTATCTATTGATAGATTCAATGCAATCCCTAACAAGATTACAATGTATTTTTACAGAAGTAGAAAAAAAACAGTCCTAAAAACTTTATGGTACCACAAAAGACCCCAAATGGCCCCCAAAGAAATCCTCAGAAAGAAAAAAAGCAGGCATCACACTTTCTGATTTCAAGTGATACTACAAGGCTATAGTCATCAAAACAGTATGGTACTGGCAGAAACACAGACAAACAGACCAACAGAACAGAATCAAGAAATAAAACCAAGAATATATCTGACTGGTCAACTAATATCTGACAAAAGAGCCAAGAATATTCAATAGGGAAGAGATAGTCTTTCCATAAATCTGGGATAACAGGATATCCACATGGAAGAGAATGAAATTTACCCCATATCTTCACCACTACAAAAATCAATTCAAAATGTATTAAAGAGGGGCACCTGGGTGGCTCAGTGGGTTAAGCCTCTGCCTTCAGCTCAGGTCATGATCTCAGGGTCCTGGGATCGAGTCCCACATCGGGCTCTCTGCTAAGCAGGGAGCCTGCTTCCCTCTCTCTCTCTCTCTCTCTCTGCCTGCCTCTCTGCCTACTTGTGATCTCTCTCTGTCAAATAAATAAATAAAATCTTTAAAAAAAAAAAACAAAATGTATTAAAGACATAAATGTAAAACCTAAAACCATGAAACTCTTAGAAGAAAATAGGAATAAAGCTCCTTGACATGGGTCTTGGTAATGATTTTTCAGATATGACACCTAAAACATGAGAAACAAAATAAAAAATAAAGAAGTAGAACTACATCAAACTAAGAAGCTTCTGCACAGCTAAAGAAATCACCAGCAAGGTGAAAAGATAACCTGCAGAATGTGAAAAAATATTTGTAAAGCATACATCTGGTAAGGGGTTGGTTAATATCCAAAATATATAATGAATTCATAAAGCTCAATAAAATTTTTTAGATTTCTTAAATTTTTTAAAAAGATTTTATTTATTTATTTATTTGACAGAGAGAGAGGTCACAAGTAGGTAGAGAGGTAGGCTGAGAGAGGGGGGAAGCAGGCTCCCCACTAAGCAGAGAGCCCGATGTGGGCATCGATCCCAGGACCCCGAGATCATGACCTGAGCCAAAGGCAGAGGCTTAACCCACTGAGCCACCCAGGTGCCCCTATTTCTTAAATTTTAATTCCAGTACAGTTAAAATATAATGTTATATTAGTTTCAGGTGTACAATATAGTGATTCAATAATTCTAGGCATTAATCAGTACTCATCATTATAGGTGTACTCTTAAAACCCCCGTACCTATTCCATCTATCCCCCACCAACCTCCCCTCTGGTAAGCATTTGTTTGTTCTCTAATATTTAAGAGTCTGGTTTTGGTGTACTTCTTTTTTTTATTTGTTCCTTTGTTTTGTTCCTTAAATTCCACATATGAGAGAAATCATTGGTATTTGTATTTCTCTAACTTATTTTACTTAGCATTATATTCTCAAGATTTATCCATGTCATTGCAAATGGCAAGATTTCATTCTTTTTGATGGCTGAGTTATATTTCGTTATATACCATATATTCTTTAACCATTTGTCTATGAACAGACACTGGATTGCTTCCATAATTTGACTACTGTAAATAATGTTGCAATAAACAGAGGTATGGCATGTATCTTTTCAAGTTAGTTTTTTGTATTCTTTGGGTAGATACTCAGTAGTGGCATTACTGCATCATATGGTAATTCTATTTTTAATATTTTGAGGAACTTCCATACTATTTAGAAAAAAAAATTAATAGGAAAGTAACCTCAAGAGACATTTCTCCAAAAAAGATCTACAAAAGGCCAACAGGAACATGGAAAGATGCTCATGATCAACAGTCATTAGGGAAAATCAAATCAAAACCATAATGAGATATCACCTCATACTTGTTAGAGTGGCCATCAGTAAAAAGACAAAAGATAATGAATGTTGGCATGGATATGAAGATAAAGTAACCCTTGTGCACTGTTGGTGGGAATGTAAATTGGTACAGCTACTATGAAAAACAGTATGGTGGGGCTCAAAAAATTAAAAATAAACCACCATATACTTCTGGGACTATACCCAAAGGACATGAAAACACGTACTCCAAAAAGCATCTGCACACTCATGCTCATAGAAGCATTACTCGTAATAGCCAAGATATGGAAACAACCTAAGTGTCCATCTATGGATGAATGGATAAAGAAGTTGTGATATCAATATAATCAAATATTATTCAACCATAATAAATCAAAGCAATCCTCCAATTTGGAACAACATGGATAGATTTGAAGGCATTAGTCTAAGTGAAATAAATCAGAAAAAGGATAAATCCTGTATAATACTATTCACATATCTAGTTTAAAAAAAAAATCTTCCCTCATATCTGCAGGGTTTGCTTCCTCATGTACTTCACATCTCTCCTATAAGGCTACCATATCAGTTAGGCCTTCCCTTCCCAGTTTACATGAATACCTCTCAACATCAGTTTCTATTCCTGCTCTATTTTTCTTTATGGCAGTGATTATTACCCGGCATATTATTCACTTTTTTTTTTTTTAAGATTTTATTTATTTATTTGTTAGAGAGAGAGAGAGCACAGGCAGACAGAGTGGCAGGCAGAGGCAGAGGGAGAAGCAGGCTCCCTGCCGAGCAAGGAGCCTGATGTGGGACTCGATCCCAGGGCACTGGGATCATGACCTGAGCTGAAGGCAGCCGCTTAACCAACTGAGCCACCCAGGTGTTCCTATTATTCACTTTTCAAAAAAATATATTGTCACTTCAGTGAAGGTAGGAATTTTATCTGTTTGCTCACTATTATACCCACAGTGCCTGCAACAATGCCTGTCACAAAGTATATGCTTGCAATGGCCACAGTCGCCAAAGTGGAAAGAGCCAAGATGTCCTTCAACAGACAAACAGATAAAGAAGATATGGTCCATATATATAATTGAGTATTATGCCTCCATCAGAAAGGACGAGCACCCAATATCTTTTGTATCAACATGGATGGGACTGGGGGAGATTATGCTGAGTGAAATAAGTCAAGGAGAAAGAGTCAGTTATCATATGGTTTCACTTACTTGTGGAGAATAAGGAGTAACACAGAGGACACTGGGAGAAGGAGAGGAGAAGTGTGTTGGGGGAAATCGGAGGGGGAGACGAAGCATGAGAGACTGTGGACTCTGAGAAACAAACTGAGGGTTTTGGAGGGGAAAGGGGCATGGGGTTAGGTGAGCCTGGTGGTAGGTATTAAGGAGGGCATGTATTGCATGCCTTTCATTATTTGGCATTATTTGGCATTGCATGCCAAAATTCAAAAAATGAATTCTGAAACACTGAAAAAATAAAGTTAAAAAAACAAAGCATATACTTGGCATATATGCTGAGTAAATGTGTCATTCAAAAGCATTATCTTGGAGAACTGGAAGTACTACATATTTTGAAAAAAGAATTTTTAGTTATTATATATGTACATATATGTATATATGTGTAATATATACATGGCTATTCCTCATTTTTCATAGATTCCATATTTGTGAATTCTGATAAAACTGATTTGTAACCCCAAAGTAAATACTAACTGCATTTTTGTGGTCCTTCATAGACATGCACATTTCTAGCTGAGGTTGAATAAGGTGACACTCTGCCTTCTTATGTCAGCTCTTACACTATAAACAAATGTCCTCTCAGTGGTCTATGCAATGCCATATTTGTACTTTTTTTTGGTGATTACACTGTTCAAAACAGCCCCCAAGTGTAGTGCTGAAGTGCTGTGCAGTGTTTCTAAACACAAGAGGCTATAACATATATTTTTATATTTATACACGCATATATTTTCTTTATATATGTTACTTCGATGAGTTTCATTCAGGCATTAGCTACAGTGATGTTGGCCATGTATTCAAAGTTATAAATCAACAATATATATTACATAAGGTGTTTCTAGACGGAAACATTCACAAAATAAAGTTACGTACTGATCAGTCAATGAAAATGTTATGACCAGAGCCTCACAGGAACCTAACCCTGTTGGTCCTGTAGGAGCAATGTCTCAGTATTCACTGACTCAGTGTTTGTGGTGGCTTTATAGAACACAATTACAGTGGAAATGAAAATTGTATGTATGTATGTGCACATAGTGGTTTTATCATATATGAACTATAAAAAGGAAAACTCAAAAACTTTCAGAGTTGGTAGGGATACACAGAGCAGTCTGTAGTCAGGAATATCCACCAGTGTTTGCTTCAGCAGCACAAACACTGAAAAAGAAAAAAAAAAAAAAAAGAATACAATCCTCCATACAATAGTATGTTTGACATTAATGTTAACCACATGGTTCCATCAATTGAAAGTGGCTGACTAACTGGAAAGAACAGAAACTTAAAAATTGATAAACCTAAATTTAAATATTAACTGAAACACTTACTAGTTGTGTGGGGTTTGGCAGTACTTAAACTTTTCACCCCTTTAGAAAATGCATGCTCATGAATATCAAGTTAGGTAAATCAGAAAATGTACCTAAATCAAAGCCCAAATTATTTTACTTGTTTAATGACCATTAGTTTCTTTTATTCCCTGTTAAAGTCTCAGAGAATTGCCTTAAAAATTCCCAGAGGGGAAATTTAACCAATTAAGTCTCCTGAAACTTGGGGGAAAACTACCACAAAGACAATGATAGTAACTTGGATCGATTTTGTTTAGTGTTAGTAGGCAAAGTGTATGTGCCTTGTTGACACCTTTTGCAGCAACTATTAGGATGCCTAAAGGTAATGCTTATTATTTTGTAACTGCCTTTATCCTTTCAAAAGTTAGTAATAATTCATAAGAGAAGTTAAACAAGTAGCATTCTATATAATCACTATATATGGAACACATAAAAGCAATATCATCTCTTTTCCTAATTATTATAATTAAATATTGAAGTCAAATCTTATACAACACACAGCTGTTGATAATGAGGAAGCAGACAGCACATTAATAACACCATACTCCTGATTTGACAGACATACCTTACCTTGTAGCCCCAGCCAAAGTTCCCCTTGATGAACCATGCTACCTTTTTACCAAATCTTGGACTATTGCCAATGGTCCAACTGTATGGTCTGCCCCTGGAAGATCACAGACTGACACATGAAGATACCTAACCACTAGCGCTACAAAGTATGGGGGGAAATTGTGTCTACTGATCAGATTGTATGGGTCTCTCCTTTAGAGGCAGTCAGCAAGAGAATTTCTCTGATGGGATTAACTAGAATCAAAGATGCTAATGAAACCTGTCCCAGCCAGATCAGCCAGCAGTGCTAGGAGAATCCATCACCATACCAGAGAAGCAGTACGTCCACTCTCATTAACTACACACAATAAAGGACTCTTTCTGATCCAGAAGCTAGCACTATGCCAGACTCAACACTGGCCAAAGCTGGCTGGTCCACTGGTGTACAATACAGAAATATTCTAGTAGCATTTACTGAGAACTGTGAAGGATATGCATGAAAACTAACAAGTTAACCAGTTTCCTGAGCTCCAGTTTCCACAGAGTGATACAAAGAGGACCAAGAGGCAACCACATACGCAGTGGTTATATTACCCGAGATCACAAAGCTTAAGGAACCTGGATATTTTACAATGGGGAATAAGTTTGTCCCATCTTTATTCCAGAGGGATACACTGTCTTTATTATAATATACAGTGCACATACCTGCTCTCTGCTCCAGAAGAAGGCTGGAGCTCTACCTTTAAGACTGTTCCCTACACAGACACATTCAAAGAGATATTCTGTAAGAACCAGCTAGTTCCTCTGCTCATGAGATGGGTAAACATGAAAGAACCATGGGGAATTGTCTCCCAATAGCACCGACTCCATCTGCTCCTAGCAAATTGATTATCTTGGACCTCGGCCCCTGTCTCAGGGCTAACTGTGGTACTTCACAGCTCTTGGCACTTTTTCATACTGCAGTGGCACTGTTTCAGTCTAATTGGCCAACTCTTGCCACACTACTGTAGCCCTTGAAACATAACTATGTCATATTTCAGATTCTGGACTATCTACAGTCTGACAACAGTGCGTCTTTTGTCACAAAGGTAACCCAACAACAGACTGAATGCCAAGTTAGTGGAGGAACAGTCCATGCTTCCTGACCTGTACAGGTATCAGAGCTGCCCTGGACTGGAAGAGCTTTCTCAAAAAAGTGATTCAGAAAGACTTCAGAACCTATCTCCCTCATCTCCTCTTGACTCCCTATATCTTTGCTGGGCAGCGTCCCTGAATACGGCTCTCTCCAAAAAGGGCTTATCTCTTTTTGACCAACTCCTGGATAATGATCAGGATGAAAGGGGTGAGGGTTATATAGAGCTGTTTTGAAAATTTGAGATTCTACTCTGACCATTCCTAGATAGGATGCATTCTTCTCTACCCTAATGGCAATTCTCAGCCAGCCTGCTTCGTATACCTTTCAGGTGGCAAGCCAGTTATGAGAGGAACTAGAGAATTCAAACTTAACTGCAGTTCAGTCTCTGTATACTATAGTTGGATTAACAAAAATCCTAGGACATAATTATAATGACCACTGAGTTGAGTATACAATTCACCCAGCCCCTACACTGGCACTGGGGAAGGAAGGCCCTAGACTCTGAAAGATGGGAGAAGGGAGGAACCACTCATGCTCTTGACCCTTAACCCTTGTTTAAATACTCCTGATATAAATTAATAGTTTCTCCTGATGCCCACTGGCCTTGAGTTATAGTGTATGGCAACCAAAACTGCAACTATCCAGTGACCTTGTCCATGTGACTTAACCAAACTAATGTAAATCAATGATCCAAATAAACCTCAACAACATATCTCAAAGAGGAGTAATGGGCCCCTCTCAGTTACACACTTTTATGTGACAGAGACTGAGCCACACAATGTGTCTCCATTGGAGAGTTGCTTTTTAGCCCATCTATTTAATCCTGTAATTATTGGTAATGACACCAAAGATCAGCTTGTTAGTCTAAACTTCCTTGTGTGGGTCATAATGGATAATTAATTGGCCTTACACTTATCTTGGCTAACTAAAACAAGACCTACCAGTCTTTCTTGGTGTTTATACAAAATTGGCTGAGTGCAGGATTCTGAGGGCATAACAGATCAATACTCCAGGTTGTTTTTATCCTGCTGCTTGGAATCCCATTAATAGTAGCCTTAATTAAATGCCTTATAATATAAATTGAGCAGTTTGACTCAACCTCTGTCAGTCAAGTTAATCAGATTGGCCAAGAAGGTTGCCAGCTCATGAAAACTCACCAAAAGCTGAGACAGTATATGTGATATAGCAAAGTAAAGGCCTCCCAAGATGTCCACATCTTAACAACCAGAACCTATGACAATGCTAACTTATATTAAAAAGGGGAATTAAGGTTGCATATGAAGTTAAAGTTACTAATTAGCTGACCTTAAAAGAGAAAGATTATCCTGAGTTATGTGGTGGGCCAACTGTAATCAAAGGGCCCCTAAACATAGAAAAGGGAAGAAG
This sequence comes from Taxidea taxus jeffersonii, assembly GCA_003697995.1. Taxonomy (NCBI): domain Eukaryota; kingdom Metazoa; phylum Chordata; class Mammalia; order Carnivora; family Mustelidae; genus Taxidea; species Taxidea taxus. The sequence continues at coordinate 21,572 of ML104370.1, forward strand.
ATGAAGCAATGATAAATGATGTGCTGTGAGAAAGACACAGTGGGCCATTCCCAGCTTCGAAGATGAAAGGAATCCAAGAGCCAAAGAATGCAATGGCATCTAGAAGCTGGAAAAAGCTAGAAAACAGATTCTTCCCTAAAGCCTTCAGAAAGGAACACAGCCTTGCTGACACCTTGATTTCAGGCTGGTGAGATCTAGTTCATACTTCTTTTTTAATTTTATTTTATGTTATTTATTTATTTGACAGACAGAGATTACAAGTAGGCAGAGAGGCAGGCAGAGAGAGAGGGGAAAGCAGGCTCCTCGCTGACCAGAGTGCCCGATGTGGGGCTCGATCTCAGGACACTGAGACCATGACCTGAGCCAAAGGCAGAGGCTTAACCCACTGAGCCACCCAAGCACCCCTCCATTTCATACTTCTGACCTCCAGAACTGTAAGGTAATGAAAGTGTGTTGTCTTATTTCGAAGTCTATATTAATTTGTTAAAGCAAAAATAAGAAACTAACACAGTGTAAGGTTCATCCCATTCAACCCTTACAGATGTACCAAGAAAGCAAGACCTTTTCCTATTTTCCTTGGTCCATTGCTCAAGGCTGTACTTGCAGCGAGGAACCCTGAAGTATGAGACAGTCTCTCTCTCTAGGACAAAGAACAGGCCTGCTTACTGCTTTCTATGAAAGTAGCAGATTTCCATAGCTCAGTGCTCTTCAGGTATAACATATACCTACTGCGTTCATAGCATAAACATGGGCTATATTGGTCCATAGCACTTAGGAGCAAGAAAAACTGATGCAAACATGCTGACTGATGCTCAGGCCACTTGCTGTGCTATAACTAATACGTTCTTTTGTCTCTGATCTAGGAGTTCATGTCTTCTGCCAGCATCCATGAAACAGTAACAGTGTGACTTACTAGACTGTAATAGGGTAAAATCAAATACCAGACCTGATGCTCTCTGGATAATCAAATAGATCACTGAGCATCCCATACTTTAATATGCAAATTCCCTTCTGCAAATTACCACAGATTGCAGGCATAGGGAAAAGTGATAGGGCATTTTAAAAGACAATAGTTTGCTTACTACTTTCCTCTTGTGCCCAAAGAGCAGTATCATAAGGGCTTAAGAGCCACTTTCAAGGTCCTTGAAAGGTCTGGTTCTTCTGTTTATTAGCTGTGTGACCTTGGGCAAGTCATGTAACTCATCTGTCAAAAACAGGAATAGCAGCAGCTACCTCGCAAGGTTGTTGAGACATTAAATGAGCTAATGTCTGTAAAATGACTAGAAGAGGCTGGCACACAATAGCACTCAATGAATTTTAAATGTTTTTGTTACTAGTTGGCCTTTAGTAGGATTTGGTCAGGACTGGTGAGAATTCAAAGGGTGGGAAGGAAGGAACAATTGTCCTTCTAGTTCCAAAGCTTTCATTTTGAAAATTTCTTAGTAAGAAATAAGGACTGAATATAAAATCATGTTTTTATAAAAATTATTTAAAGAGGGGTAGAGAATGTTGAGAACCATATTTTAAATAGAGGTAGACCAAGACAGAACTCAAAAGCAGAACTGATTCAAGAAATCTGCCTCTGTATTTCTGTTATATAGTCTTCAGTGCCTTTGAGTAAAACAAATCTGATTAACACTCCAGTTTAATTTACTTAAAGGAGCCATAATACTCTAAAACTATTGTTATAAGGAGATGTATTCACAGAAGTAAATAAAATAATTATGAAGCGGATGAAATGACTACACAAGCAATTTTACAAAAGGGATATATTTTTCCATCTTTTCAATGAATGTTTAAAGCTCTCCTTCAAGCTCTTGGTAAATCTATTGATCTGTGAAACTGCACTCCAGGGAGGCAATTCAGTTGACATTATATATCAAATGATGAGATGAATAATGATCATACCATTTGGTAATTAAATGTCTTACAAACCTTTTAACTGACTGAACATCCAAAAAGCCAAACGAGGTCGAACATATTGTATTTTTCCATGCCCATATTATGAATATAAACAATAATGTGAAGAGAGATCCAGAATAAGAGGCATAATAAAAATATTTTAAGATAAAACATATATGAGATATCTAGCTTACTATTAACTGTATGTGTGATGTGTCTTCCCTGCAGCATGCAAAATTATTTTCTACTCTTAAATGTTTTCCTTTTAAAGTTGTTACAGAAGTATTTCAAACCACTTCTCTGTATGTGCAAAGGAGATGTGGGAAATATTAACTATGATCAGTAAAGAGAAAGTATAACTAAGAGAACATGGATTATAGAGAAATACTGCAATCACCTAATCTCAGTTTGCAATTCTATTACAACGACAGTGAAAAATACTTATTTAAAACTTTACATATTTTATTCTCTAGTCCAGCAAGAACACCCCCTCCCAAATACCCCATACATATACTTACCATCCTCCAACTGGCTGATCACTAAACCATTAAAACGTAAAAATTAGAAACCCATATATATTTTTTTAATTTACTTGATAGACAGAGATCACAAGTAGGCAGAGAAGCAGGCAGAGAGAAAGGAGGAAGCAGGCTCCCTGCTGAACAGAGAGCCCGATGCGGGGCTCGATCCCAGGACCCTGAGATCATGACCTGAGCCGAAGGCAGAGGGTTAACCCACTGAGCCACCCAGGTGCCCCAGAAACCCATATTAATTAAAGACCCATAGAAGCTAAAATGTTTGTTTCTCAAAGCGCTACTACTTTCTGTGTCTATAAATACTAGATCACTTAGATTACATCATGAACAAAAAATCCTTTAGTGAGAAATTTAAAAATTTTAAGTAGACCCACATGCCTATTTGTTATCATATCAACTAAAATATAGCTATTTGTTACACCTAATTGCAATTACCTAAGTTATCTAGTTATAATTTCACCTAAGGTCCTTCTGTTAAATATCTAGCACATTTACTTTGATCATCATTCTTAAAAAATTATTAAAGAGTTTTATTAAGGTATTTAATACATCTATGATAGCGGCTACAGCTTTAAAATGTAAAATGATCAATAACTGAAAAAAATATATTTTTCCTCATTCTGGAAGCATCATTTATTTATGCTGTTACTGTTCTAATCTTACATACTTTAATTAAAATTAGTTATTTTGTAAATTATTGATCATCGTGGCTCACAAAGTTTCCAACTGATCAACATAAGCAGTAAAGAAACTAATTTCTCCAAAAATTTGAGATTAAAAGTATATTTTCAAACAGATAAAGATATACCAGTTTCAGATTTCTCAAGCATACCACCAATAGGAAAGGTTGACTATATTAAGGAAATATGAATAAAATTCAATTTTTGAGAAAGATTAACTATAAAACAAAGGTATAAAATGATCTACAAAGAGAGAGATAAGGACTGGTTATCAGAGGGCATGAAAGATGAATGCTTCCATGAAAGTTGTTCTTGACTTTAGCCCTTTGGTCAAACAAGCCCTCTACTAAAATCCCTCAATGACTTTTTAGATTCACTTTGTGATATTTGAGATCCCCTTTAAAATACCAGAAAACTCTTCAATAAATACCTTCTCTTTTCCAAACATATCTTCAAATCTTCCCAAATGTAGATATTGTTAGCTTCAATCATATTTTCTTACGTGTATATAAGATTCTTCACAATCATGTGCAGTTAAAATTCCAAACAGCTTAACTCTTACCTTCTAAAAATCAAGTTTCACATTATCTATGAAAATTACTTGTTTCACAGTAAGTGATATGGATTTTATTTCAGCTATTCATAATTATATTAGTTATCTACTGCTGTGTAACACACTGCTACAAACTTAGCAACTTAAAGCAACATGTATTTATTATTCTAGAATCTCTATGAGTCAGGTGTCTGGACACGGCTGAACGGTATTATCTGCCCAGGCTCTCACAAGGCTGCAGTTAAGGGGTTGGCTGGGCTGTGTTCTTCCTGGAGCTCTAGATTCTGTTTTAAGTTCACACAATTGTAGGCAGAATTCAGTTCCTTATGGTTATAAAACTTACAACCATTATAATGAGGGCTCCATTTTCTTGCTGGCTATAGGCCAGGGGTTGTCCTAGCTCCCAAGAGGCTGCTTGTGAAACAGAGCAGTTTTTCAGGTACTCTCCAAATGCATTATCTTACTTCTTCACACATAGTAGGATAATCTCTGACTCCAATTTGTTAAAATGGAGTTTTATATAACATAACTTATTCACAGGAATGACTATCCTACCACCTTTGCGATATTCAGTTGGCTAGAAACAAGTCATAGGTTCCGGCCTCTCTCAAAGAGAGTGGCTTATACAAAGATATGACTCATTATGGAGTCACGCTTGAGTATGCCTATTCCAATAATTCCTAGATTAAATCATTCCTAGAATTAAAGTTATAAACTCTGGAATCAGACTGCCTTGGTTTAAATTCTGGCTCTACCCTTACGAATTACTGATTATGTCTGTTTCCCCAACTTAAAATGGGATGACTTTATCTCCTCTTAAAGTAGTTGTGAGGGCTGTTAATTAATCTAAAACAGCTTAGAGAAGTATCTGGCAAATAGCAAGTTCTGTAGAATTTTGCATTAACTAAATTAATATTTAAATATCTATATACATTTCTAATACCCCCCCAAATATATATATATATATATATATATATATATATATATATATATGTTTTAAAGGTTTTATTTATTTATTTGAGAGAGAGAGACACAGTGAGAGAGGGAACACAAACAGAGGGAGTGGGAGAGGGAGAAGCAGGCTTCCTGCCAAGCAGGGAACCCAATATGGGGCTGGATCCCAGGACCCTGGGATCATGACCTGAGCTAGAGGCAGACCCTTAACAATTGAGCCACCCAGGCACCTCATAACCCAATATATTTTACATTCAAAATTTCATACATTGTGACTGTAAAGATGTATATTGTCATTTCTCCAGATATTTTGTATTTGTATATGTACAAATGTGTGCTCTGCCAACCAATGTAAGAACGTGTGAATTCCTAGAGAGCATTTGATTAGTTAACAAAGATCAAAATATGGAATTACATGCAAGAGAGCAGTCAATAAATATTGTTAAGTAATCATGATGGTAATTGAAATCTACAGTTAAAACTCAATAAAAGTAAGTTATGAGTTGACTTCTGCTAATCACCAGCCTCGGGGACTTACTTCTGCTTTCTATTATACCAATCACAAATGCTCAGTTTCTCAAATATTATTATTTAGTGATGAGTGATACCTCCACCCTTTTAATTACATTCAATGAGCTGACTAAAAAATTAGGTGGCAGACCACAGAGAATTTATACAAATGCCAAGTGCTGCAGATTGGAGGAAATAACCTATTCTTTGGGATGTTGACCAGACCTTGAGACACAATGCAATCATCTAAGAAGGTAAGTCTGAACAAACATCTTAGAGGACTTCGATATGTTACGCTGACAAAAGTCAGAGACTTTATTTTACGTATTTACAAAATATGATACTTAAGACAGATCATAGAAGTCTAGTGCAAATTGCTTTTTTAAAAATCATTTTTCACCAATAAATCATGGATCTGAACTTCAGAAAGATAAACGGATTTGTCTAAGTTCACAGATACTAGCAGAGACAAAGAACTCCAGTCTCTTAACATTGCAACTAAAGCTTCTGAGTGGAAGCCATACTGCCTTGAAAAGGGAGTTCTGGAAATTTATGAGAGAATTTTTTGTTGCAACAATTTGAGACACTGTTACCACATGTGGGGAGGGGTTATGTCTGCTAGTCATCTTGCAATAAAGAAGAAAACTATTGGATCTTGCAAGACTTCTTCCAAACATTCATGAAAATAAAGAACTTGTGACTGGAACTAACCTTATTTTACATATAAAATCTAAGGTATTTTTTCACGTTTTTCATATTCACTGAATTTATCTGGAGTTTGGTAATACTGTAAATCAAGGTTATACTTATTTTCTTCAGAACTGTCCCACTTTCACCATTTTGAGAAATAGCACTAATGATGGCTCATGTATTCTTTTATTTTTAGCTATCATAATTATAATTATTCTGCAAGTAGGGCAGCTCCATGACTACTTCATAAAATCTTCTAGTTTCGTCATGCCTGATCATTTACATTTTCTATTATACTGATTCTTGAAATTATATGTATCAAAACATATCTAAGAATTTCACTTCATATTAGTAAAGGGAAAATTATAAAATATTTGTTATAAATGGTGGACTTATGACTTAAGAGTGTTAAGCAGCACTTAACCTACTCCATCCCTTCTTAGGATTAATTTTAAATTAGTTTATACAGGGAAAGGAATCCTTTTCAGGTTTTATAAATGACAATTCTAAAAGATAAGTCACTTAGGAGCTAATATTTAAGTGTTTTGAAAAGTGTATAGTACCAAGTAAAAAAATCCTCCATGGATGAAAATTCCAATTTCTAAAGACTTTTGAACCACCTGATCTACAACATCATTGTCTTTAAAGGTGTTAAGATCCTGAGCAGAAACACAAGCAAAGATACAGTAAATCTCCATTCCTAGGAATGCCTGAGAAATGGAGCACTGATTAACCATATATAGCAGTAAATTACACACTAATTAGGTAATTGTCACTGATAGACAATTTGATAATTATTTTCTATTTTTTAAATATTTTTCTTATTTTAAGAAAAAATACATGTTCAATGAACAGAATTAAATCATACAGAAAATTATAAATGAGAAAATGAAAAACTTAAAACTATCCCTCAGAAATAACCACTGGTAACATTTTGGTATATGTGTGTACATATATATATGTACACACACACACATATATATATATATGAGCTAGATGTATTATGTATATTACATAAAAATATAATGTAGTGTATGACATATATATAATACACATATGTACCAAATATATATAGTATAGAATATATACATATTTCTAGTAATTTTCCTTTGAATAATTAAGGAATTTAATCAAAACATGTTATTTTTGAGGTGTAACTGACATATGATATTAGTTTCAGGTGTGCAACATAGTAATTTAACATCTGTATATACTGCAGAAGATCACCACAGTAAGCCTAGTTTTCACTGTCAAAATACAAAGTTAACATATTAAAGATTATTTGTTCATTTATTTGAGAGAGAGAGAGAAGGGGGAGGAGCAGAGGGGGAGGGAGAGGGAGGAGGAACGAATCTCAAGCAGATTCTGTGCTAAACGTGGAGCCCACATGGGGCTCCTTCTCATGGCCCTGAGATCATGACCTGAGCTAAAGCCAAGCCAACTGAGCCATCCAAGCACCACTAAAGTTAATATAATATTACTCACTATAACCCCCACGCTGTACATTATATCCCCATGACTTATTTTACAAATGGGAGTTTGTACTTCTGGAACCCCTTTACCTATTTCTATACCCTGCCAAACTCTCTCCTTTCTCATAATCACTATTTTGTTCTCTGCTTCTACAAATGTGAGTTTCATTTTGTTTTCTTTGTTTTGTTTTTACAATTCCACATCTAAGTGAAATCATGTGATGTCTTTCTTTAATTTATTTCACTTAGCATAAGAGCCTCAAGATCCATCCATGCTGTTGCAAATGGCAATATTTTATTCTTTTTAATAGCTGAATAGTGTTCCAACGTCTGTGTGTGTGTGTGTACAGGCATACCTTGTTTTATTGTGCTTTGCTTTACTGCACTTCATAGATATTAGATATTGCATTCTTTTTTGTTTGTGGCAACCCTGCACCAAGGAAATCTATCAGCATCATTTTCCCAACAGCATTTGCTCACTTCATGTTTGAGTCACATTTTGGTAATTCTTTTTCATTATTTTGTTATGATGATCTGTGATCAGTAATTACAACTTGCTGAAAGCTCAGATGGTGGCTAGCATTTTTTAGCAAGAAAATATTTTTTAATTAAGCTACATACTACATACATATTTTAGATAATGCTATTACATACTTAATATACTACACTATAGTATAAACATAACTTTCCTATGCACTGGAAAGCCCAAAAGTTCACTTGACTCACTTTATTGTGATCTTTGTCTTATTCTAGTGGTCTGGAACCAAACTCTTAATATCTCTGAGATATACCTGTACCACATCTCCTTATCTATTCATCCATCAATAGACATTTAGATTATTTCCATATCCTGGCTATTGTATAAAATGTTGCAAGGAACACAGGGGTGCATTTATCTTTTTGAATTAGTGTTTTAATATTCTTTGTATGGATACTCAGCAGTGGAATTGCTAGACCATATGGGTACTTGTATTTTTATTTTTTTAAGGAACCTCCATATTTCCTTCCATAGGGGCTGTACAAATTTACATTCCCACCAATAAGGCACAAGGGTTTCCTTTTTTTACATCCTCACCAATACTTATCTCCTATCTTTTTGATAATAGCTAATTTGGCAGGTTTAAGATGATCTCATTGTGGTTTTGGCTTGCATTTCCATTTCCCTATTGATCAGTGACATTTAATCCATTTTGCATTACTATGGTAAATGTAAGATAGTGGTCTAGTTTCATCCTTTTGCATCACTTTCCAGTTTTCCCAACATCATTTATTGAAGGTATTGTTCTTTCCTCATTGCATATTCTTGCCTTTGCAAATGGCAAGATTTCATTCTTTTTGACTGTCAAGTAGTATTCCATTGTATATTTACACCATTTCTTCTTTATCCATTCATCAGTCAATGAACACTTGGGATCTCTCCATAGTTTGGCTAATGTTGATAATTCTGTTATAAACATTGTAGTGCATGTGTCTCTTTGAATCAGTATTTTTTATATCTTTTGGGTAAATACCTAGTATTGCAATTGCTGATCATAGGGTAGGTAATACTATTTTTAACTTTTTGAGGAAACTCCATACTGTTTTATAGAATGGCTGCATCAGTTTGCATTCCCACCAACAGTGTAGGAGGGTTCCCCTTTCTCAGCATCCTCACGAACATCTGTTGTTTCCTGTGTTGTTGATTTTAGCCATTCTAACAGGTGTGAGGTTGTATCTCACTGTACTTTTGATTTGTATTTCTTTGATAGCTAGTGATGTTGAGCATTTTTTTCATGTATCTGTTAGTCATCTGTATGTCTTCTTTGGAAAAATGTCTGTTCATGTTGTCTGCCCATTTCTTAACTGGATTATTTGGTTTTGGGGTGCTGAATTTGATAAGTTCTTTATAGATTTTGGATACTAACACTTTATCAGATAATACTATTGGTGGAGTCTTTAGGGTTGTCTATATATGGTTTCATGTCATCTGCAAATAGTGACAGTTTTATTTTTTCCTTTCTAATTTGTATGCCCTTTATTTCTTTTTCTTGCTAATTACTATGGCTAGGACTTCCAGTACTATGTTGAATAAAAGTGGGGAGAGTGGCATTTTGTCTTTTTCCTGATCTTAGAAAAAAACTTTCAGCCTTTTACCATTAACTATGACATTAGCTTTGGGCTTGTCATATATGGCCTTATTTTGTGGTACATTTCCTCTATAATCATTTTATTGAGAGCTTTTATTATAAATGGATAGTGAAATTTGTCAAATGGTTTTGTAAGCATTTATTGAAATGATCATATTTTTATCCTTCATTTTGTTTATGTGGTATATCACTTTGATTGATTTGTGGATGTTGAATGATCCTTGTATTCCCTGGAATGCATTCCACTTGATCATGGTGTATGATTTCTTTAATATTCATTGAATTCAGTTTGCTAATATTTCATAAGGCTTTTGGCATCTATGTGTATCCAGAATATTGACCTGTAATTTTCTTTGTGTGGTGTGCTTGTTTGATTTTGGTATCAAGGTAATGTTGATTTCTTAAAATAAGTTTCGAAGCATTCCCCCCTCTAATTTTTGGAAGAGTTTGAGAATAGGTTAATCTTTAAATATTTGGTACAATTCACCAATTAAGCTATCTGCTCCTGGATTTTTGTTTGTTATTAAGTTTTTGATCACTGATACCATACCGATACCATTTCCTGTATTCAATTTTATATCTCTTCATGATGCAGTCCTGGAAAAGGGTAAGTTTCTAGGAATTTATTCAGTTATTCTGGGTTGTCCAATTTGTTGATATATAATTGCTTTAGCAGTCTCTTATGATCCCTGGCAGTTCCATGCTATCAGTTGTACCCTCTTCTCCTTCACTCCCAATATTATTTATTTGAGCCTTCTCTCTTTTACTGGTGATTCTAGCTAAATGTTCATTAATTTTATCTTCTCAAGAACAAGCTCTTAGTTTCATTGTTCTTTTATATTATCTTTTTCATCTATTTCTACTCTGATCTTTATTATTTCCTTCCTTTTCCAGTGAGATTTTTTACTTTCATTATGTTTTCTTGGTATTATTTAGTGACGTTTCTTTTCAGCTTAAAAGTCCCTTTAATAGTCTTAGAAGTCTTACTTAGTAGTGATGAATTCCTCTAGCTAGATCTTTCTTGTCTGAGGAATTCTTTATCTCTCCTTCAAATCTGAAGGATAGTCTTGCTAGGTAGAGTGTCACTGATTGGAAGTTTTTTCCTTTCAGTACTTTGAATTGGTCAAACCACATCCTTCTAGCCTTCAAGTTTCTAAGACATCTGATGATAGCCTTATGGGGATTCCTTTGGATGTGACAATTTGTTTTTCTCTTGCTGCTTAAAGATTCTCTTTATCTTTACATTTGACATTTTAATAATTGTGTGCTTTGGTGTGACTCTCTGGGTTCCTCTTATTTGGAACTCCCTGGGCTTCCTGAACCTGGATGTTTGCTTCCTTCATAGGGAAGTATTCAGCCATTTCTTCTTCAAAGAAGCCTTCTGCCTCTCTCTCTCACTCTCCTCTTTCTGAGACCACTATAATGTAGATTTTATTCTGCTTGATGCTGTTCAGCAGGTCCCTTAAGCTGCCTTTATTTTTTAAAATTCTTTTTTTCTTTTTGCTGCTCTGTCCAGGTAAGATCTGCTGTTTTGTCTTTCAGCTTGTTAATTCATTCTTCTACTCTACCCACACTGCTGTTGAACCCCCTCTAAGGTATTTTTCACTTCAGTTATTGTATTTTTCAGCCCTGTGACTTCTATTCAGAATTTCCTTATACTTTGTGTCTCACTGTTGAACTTCTCACTGTGTTTACCCATTCACTGAATTGGAGTTCAGTTCAGTGATCATCTATATCATTGTTACTTTGAATTCTTTATCAGGCAGGTTACTTATCTCCATACCATTAAGGTCTTTTCCTGAAGTCTCATCTCATTCTTTCATTTGTTACATACTTTTTTATGTCTTCACTTTGCCTGACTCTGTGTTTCTTTCTATGTATTAGGTGAAGAAGCTACCTTTGTTAGTTTTAAAGGAGTGGTCTTGTGTTGGTGATAAATCTTCTCTTCAACCTTGCCCTAGGTTGGTGGTCTCTTGAAACTTGTGGTTGTCTGAACCACCTGATTCATTTTGATATGTTCCCATTGTTGAGGGTGTGCCAAGACCTGTCAGACTTTCAAAGGGAGGAATCTCATTCTAGTATCTAGTATCTAGATTCTAGTAATACTAGTATCTTCATTCTAGTATTCTAGTATCTAGAATCTCATTCTAGTATCTAGTATCTAGTATCTAGTTTTGGGCTGACTGGAAGCCAGCCCCTCAAGCAGCATTTTCTGAAGTATGGGAATTATATATAGTGCTGTAGGGCCACAATCTTAATCTCTTCTTGCCTCTGTCCCAGGATACACAGAGCTATCCCTCGGGTGACAGCTGCAAAAGTAAGAGTTCCAGATGAGCCTAAAAGCTTTCTGGGAAGTCTTGTTGAATTGTAGGAAGGCTAAAAATGTATACAAAGATGGTGTTTCCCTGCTTATGTTCCCTGGGTGTGTCTTCTCAGACTCTAGTTCTGAAGCCTGACCCTCAGGCTGAAGTACAGGCTAAGGAAATAGGCTTTTATCACAGGAAGACTGGGATTATGTTTCAGTGAGCTATCTGTTCAGTGCTCTGGGCTGGTGGCCTATCAAGAAATGTCTTTCCAATTATTACCTTTCTGTGGATCTTGGGAATGCAGCTGCTTCAGCCACCAGGAATAGGTGATCAAGGGGCTTCTCCTATGTGGACTGTATACATCGGCTGCCTTTAGCTAAGTAGCTAGAGAGGGTGGGGATTAGGGCACACTCATTAGCTTCATAAAGGCAGCAAGGAAATGTCTTGACTGCATTTACCCATGGTTTCTGGAATATAGCAGGGAAGTGTCTTATCTGTGCACAGCTTTAAGCTAGGAGCAGGTGAATGCCATGGCTGCTAGCACTCACCAGCCCCAGGCAGGGAGTGGGAGAATGCTGTGAGTGTCTTGACTCCTTGGCTTCAGCAAGGGAGCAGAATGGTTCCACATTCAAGCTCACCCACCTAAGATAGCAAGGCTGGTGAAGAGTGTTAACACTGACATCCACCAGTGCCTTGGTCTCTGAAGAGAGTTTCAGCACTCTTTCCTTCCAGCAGATTCTTTAAGGATTTTATTTTTACGCAATCTCTATAACCAGGGTGAGGCTCTAACCCTCAACTGTGAGATCAAGAGTAGCATGCTCCACTGACTGAGCCAGCCAGATGCTTTTAGATAGGCAAATAAATTTCCTTGAAATACAGCCTAGCACTTTTCAAACTTTTTTTGGTAGTTTTTCTAGGTCTTAGGGCAAGTGAGACTATACACAAGCCCTTTAAAAGGGTACTCGTGGTTTCCTACTACACTCTGGGTCCCTTCGACATCAGCTCTGTTGGTTTAGTAAGCCAGATATTTTTGGGGGCTCATCTCTCCTGTGCAGATCCCAGGGCTTGGTGTAGCTGAGCCCCAACTTTTCAGTCCTCTGGGGGAAGCACCAGACTGGTGAGATCCATCCCTACTGGATATCACTATACCAGAGGAGGTGGGAATAAGATGGTATATGTACCTCTCCTATCCATCTTGATGTGGTATTTTTATCCTTCATTGTGAAGAGGTAATTCATCTAGTTTTCAGATCCTTCTCAGAGGTAAATAATCCATGTGTAGCTAGAGATCTGGAGTGTCCACAGGAGGAGGGGAATTCAAGTTCTTCCCATGCCACCATCTTATGGAAATCCTCCTAAGTTAATACCTATGTTTCTGAAATAGTGCCGTACAAAATGCATTACTGACTTACCTCAATATTCTTTGTTAGTCCACTGTTGAGATGTGATATAATTTATCTGACTAGTTTCCTTTGCCATGGTTAGTTAGGTTGATTCCTTATCTGTGATACAAGGAAACATAAGAATCCAAATATCTAATCACCTAATTTGTAACAGGACAACAAGAAGTTGAGCCAGAGCAGTAGCTATCTTCAAATGAGAGGGGGTGGGGGAAATGGTAGCTTAAATCTCTTTTCTATGCCCTTCAAAATCCCACCAAGAGTGAAGTTTCATCTGTGTGTGTATATGTGGAGGAGGGAATGGCGGGGGGGGGGGGGAGGGGAGCCAGGAGAGGATGTAGGGATAGATGCAGAAAAAATTGGGATAAGCTTTCCTGTAAGAAAACTTCTCAAAAGTTTCTAGGAATGTTGCTGTGTCATTTAATAGTGTAAGTGGCTATTATGTAATCCTTTTATTTTCTTAAATTATTTTCTGAAAACAAAACACAGAAACCACTTTTCTATTCCTTTAATAACCTTTCTGAACTGTTGAGAGGTAAACCCCATCCCTGTTTTCCCCATGAGCTCCTCAGTCTACCTCACTAAGCTGATCCTATATTATGCAAATAGAGATCCCTATAAAGTTAAGTCTGGTAAGGGTACAGCTCTTCAAATAATGATTAAGATGGATATATTAGAATATTTATAGGTTTAAGTAACAAAAATCTAAATAAGAAAGTATTAAACAAAAAGGAAAGTTACTATCTCACTTAAACAAGAGGTAAGGAGAGCTCTAGATATAATAAGTTAATTAAATAACAAATTTATTCATTAATGAAGTCATTTAACATTGTTTAATATTCATTATTTTAATAATTGAATATAAACAAACAATTTCTGACAAGGGAATGGAATTACCATAATTGACCTAAACTAGTTAGTATCTACCTGCTGGAGCCGGGAATAGGGTCAGTTTCTCATGAAGTATATGCTATGTGGAAAAATGAGGCTTATCTCAACATCAGGGTTCTGTTAGCAGAGAAGAAAAAATGTTGGAGCAAGAACCAAATAGTGTCTGCTTCAAGCAGGGTGACCATACCTTCTCACCCGAAGACAATCCCAATGGATACTTGTTATCTAGGATAAATAATAATGGCCTCCTTCTATCCTCAAAAGTATCCTGGATGATGTATAAAATGGTCATCTGGCTAACAGGTGCATATTTTTCAAGATTTTGGCCTTAGGTTTTAATTAAGCTCTAAGTTAATTAAATATCTTTGTTATAATTATAATGAACATTGCTAAACCTATAGTGAAAACAAAAACAAGGTTTCAGATTGCATGGTCAGCCACATAAAATTTTAAAGTAATTATGAAGCAATCCCTTGCAACTGAAAGAAAGGTGATTTATTTTTAAATATATCCAAAAAATTCAGAAATTAACTCATTTAGACTATGCTAGCTTCCAAACAATGAATATACAGAGTGATAAACTGGCCAATAAACCACTTTATGTTTAAATACATAGTACATTTTGGGCCACAAGTAGAACCATAAGAGAAGGACTGTTCAACAGTCCTGGAAATAGAGCATTGGAGTTTTGGACCTAGTGTGCCTTAGTTCAACATCTTAGTTGTGCCACACATGAACTGTAAAACACTGAGAAAATTATTTAATCTTTCTGGGTCCCCTCATTCATCTATAAATTGGGGACAATAATGGTCTCTACCTCAAAAAGTAGTTAATTCATTGGTTGTATTAAATGAGTTAATGCTAGTGAATCACTTAGAGGAGTACTTGGTACTAAATAATAAATGGCAGGTGGTAGCAGTAGTGATAGTAGGAGGAGGAGGAGGAGGAGTAATGTCATCATGATCAACAACAACATCATCACCATCACATGGAGCCCAGGGAGCCATCTGAGGGGGATAGACATTAATGCCAAAAGCACACACATTTTCCCAAAACTAAGTAATGCACAGAGACAATGAAGTATTCTGAAAAGCAGAATTAAGTGTGAAGGCAAAGCAGGAACAAAGGTTGACCAGAGAGGAGGTAGAGTATAAAGAAATCAAGAGTGAGATAAGGAATGGACTCATGAGATGGACCTCTTCTACTTAAGTTCCTCTTACCTGCAGTCAGGCATATTACCAAACGTCTAGCATATATTGTTAAAGGGACTAAGGCTTCTCAGGGTCTCAGAATAATGCTCTCCTCATTTCAAGACAGCATTTCTTAACACACAAGTTCCTGAAGGCAGGTTCACATTGAAAACCAAAATCTCAAAGGAGATAAATGGTTGGAGACCAGAGTAAATGGGATGTAGTTCTGGACAGAGGAATGGACTTCAACATTTCTGAATAACCAGAGAGAAATATGTACAGAATATAACAAGGCAGATAAACATAAAACAAACAGCACTTGAACACTAAGAATATAACATTACTTAATACTGAATAACTAAGAATACTTCTAGCCTTACTCTACAGAAAAAACTGAAATGTGAGTACAACTTCCCTTCCAGTTCACTCACAAGAAAACATGAAGCATGTTTATTGCTGCCCAGCCTTGCAGCTGTCCGAGATACCCCAAACCCTGAGACTGACTGAGTTCTCTGGAGGAAAAAGGGTCAAATTTATGGTTAAGAACTAGCAATTCCTTAAATGAAACAGGATGGGATTGGGAGGGAGACAAACCATAAGAGACTCTTAATCTCACAAAACAAACTGAGGGTTGCCGGGGGAGGGGAGTAGGGAGAAGGTGGTGGGGTTATGGGAATTGGGAAGGGTATGTGCTATGGTGAGAGCTGTGAAGTGTGTAAACCTGGCGATTCACAGACCTGTACCCCTGGGGCTAATAATACATTATATGTTTATAAAAAAATTAAAAAAAAAGAAATAGCGATTCTTGATAATGCTATGTGTAACGGTAAAAAAGACTGTCAAATATTTAAGATGGCTCATTGTTTAGATGAGTATAAAATGCATGTGTTATATCTAATTGATGACAGAGTTAGTTGAAATCGTTATAACAAACAGTTTATAGCTGTGAGAACTGATGGTCTATTGGGTACCTGGAGACAAGAAAAATGTATTTAATGGATATAACTAAAAAGTAAGCATGAATCATTATCTAAGAATTAAATGAATAAAATGTATTAGCAAATTTTTAAAATGAACTATACATTCAAGAGGGGTATAAACTAAAACTATTTTGCATTTGGAAAAAGCACAAAAGAAATTACAGAAGAAAGTATTTATGTGACAGATTCTTTATAAGGTTGAAGAGAAATGCTATATTTAATTAGCAAATTCAGAAACTTTTCCAAGAAAACCCTTTTATTGATCTTTCTTCTGTAAATATTTACTTTTAATCTGATCTAGGCAATCAAATAAGAGATCTTCATTTGTCTGCATCAGACTTTTCACATATCTTTAGGGAAGTGCTCAGATCCTTGTAATTTATAAATTAAATATGTCAATATATATTATACGCTATCATATACTATTGTCATTATAATTTCACAGAATTCAAGATGCTAAGGTCACTTGAACTTCTTTTTTACTCCCAAATTATTTCAGATGATAATATACACAAAACACATATTTTAAAATTCTTTACATAAACCTAATAGTTATAGTAAAAAAAACAAAAAACAAAAAAACTTCATAAGACTGTTTCCAAAAAAAGGTTGCTCTCATGTGAACACACACTCTTAATTAATAAATAAAATACTCAAGATAACTAGCATATTTTAGTAGGCTAAGGTTTACTGTTATTTTCTAATCTTAAGATTCTAGAGTGCACTTTGGCAAATCCATTCATTTGTGTTGTTTATTAAATTCTCTGAGGCTACTGATCCATGTGCTTAAGCAGAAAAAGGCAAAGAAAAAAGTCATCACAATATTGTAGTCTCAAAAGTTTTTATTCACATTACTTTCTTACAGAGGACCCGTTGTTTAAGACCAAAAATAATATGGCAATTGAGAATTATGGTTGACATTTAATTATAGGGACAAAAATGAATATTTAGGTCCAATATAACAAGAATATTTATCCCTTGATATACTGAACATAAAAAGTATTCACATCTGTTTTCACCGCTTTCCCTTCATGGGCTTAAACCTGCCAAATTATTCCATTTGATTTCAGAGAATTCTCATATGGCAATCTATTTTATTTACTTTATCTTCAATAAAATGGTTCAGTGAGCATTAGCAACTCTGAGACACAGTTTCAATCAGTCTTGATGCAAAGGCGTCAATCTATATTAGACCTACTGTGCTGTGAGTTGCAGCTAGAAAGTTGGATAAGGCAGAGCAACAGCGAACATGAGAGCCAGACCTAATAAAGCCACGGTGAAGAGAGAGAAAGGTCTCCCCAGGCTCTCCCATGCATCACTTATACAATGCCGGGTGCTGGGTTCAACACATGAAGAGCTCCTTAATAAGGCTGACAGCTCAAAGAAGGCTTCAGCCTCCAACTTTATTTTACATGACACCTACAGTAATAGTCCTCTGTTCTCCAGCAGACAATAGTAAACACTGCAATTGCCAACAGTTAAAAATGAGGTTTTTTAATTCACCCCACAGATGTAATATAGGGGGAAAAATCAAGCTGCAACACATTTCTTCTAGAACATTTTCACACAATTACTAACGTAACAATAGTTTCAGTGGACCTTTCCTTATAAATTTGTATGACATTTTAAATATAGCTGCTGGATCAGATTTTAACCACAAAACAATCAGTAGGTTTGAGCAACAACTCATTTTGGAAAATGATATCATTAAAGACTAATTCCAAGAAATGTGGGGCAGGACCAATAGATGCCGTGAAAATGTCTCCCAAAGCACAAACTTTGTAATAAGTGATGCTGGTTCATATCTGATATGGGCTGTAAAAAGCAGATTATTGTAATGGTATTCTTCCCAGCAAGTAAGACCATTAAAGATGTACTTAATGTTCAGTTGAATTGAAAAGCAGGCCAGTTAAAATCCATATTTTGCTGTTGTGTATAATGGTATCAGAAACTTTACCGGCGGATTGCTCCAAACCACAACCTTAAAATTATAAATGTAAACTCTCTTTTTTCAATAGAAATAAGTTTCCACCTTTTAAAAATATAATGCTGTTTTTCCGCCCAGGTTCTATGATCACAGTAAAATCAGTAAGAGTGAAATTTGGAATGACAGTTTAATACGAATCTATTTTAAAAATGTTCTAATATTTGCTGACATATACTTCTCAACCCATTTTTCTGAAGACCAAATGTATTATATTTCTAGAGAATTCAACATTTTGAAGCAAAACACCCCAAATATGTGTTCATATATTTAGATGCTTCCATGTAATTCTGCCCTTTACAATACTATAAAAACGTTGAAGAAGAATAACAGAAAACTAGTATGATAGGTTAGTAGAACAGATTCTGCAAGCTCAGATTCTTTAAGAGTATTTTAACTAATCCAAACAGCTATTCTACAAAAGAACCAGTACCAGACCAGCATCCAGACCTACTGAATGCCAAGAAAGCACAATTTCCCAACACTGATGTGATCAACAAACAAGAGATTAAAAGGGGCCTCTGCATATTAGAAAAATCAGTATTACGGGTGAAATCTAAACATCTCATATTTTCTTCTTACCTGGCTCACTGTCTTACAAATACACATGCTTATCAAGTTACATTTACTCTGATGACCATATATTCAGTACAATATTAATCCTTATATTCCCCACAAAGCCAAGGACAGTGATGAAATCTGTGGAAAGGTATGATACCATGCAGGAAGGGTCCTGGGCTTGCTGAAAAGGAGGAAAGGAACAGGACAATTACCATGGAAGAGGGAGAGATGTAAATATGCTTTAAAGAGACAGATAAATGGAAAAAACAATAGAATGTGAATTGACAGAAAAAAGTGGGCAAGCCTAATGCAAGCAGTTCAAGGTATCTATTATCAGAATAATGGAGAGAAAAGGTGAGTATTTGGGTTTTGGCAGGTTCTGGAGAGTATAAAATACCAGGGTAGGCTGCATTTAGCCTTGGGTTAGCTGGCATGAAATTTTTTTTTTAATGTTTGCTATGCCCTTTGTATGAATGTACACATGTAGTCCTCAAGCCTATTCTGGGAAGTAGGTACTATTATCCCTATGTTCTAGATTCAGAAATTAAGGGTTAGAGAGTTTAAATGGTTTGTCCAAGGTTTCACATACAGGAAGTTTGTCCTGGACTCATGACTAAAATCCAGGCAATGTGACTTCCAAGCCTCCATTCTCAAATATAGCCTATATATCTGCAATTTTGTTCACTCTATTTTTTGCTAAGGAATGTCAGCATGCCATGAGTAGGAATCACTGACCCAGACCCTCATCAGCCAAATCAGCTTCCTTTTTGGTCCATTTACTACTTTTCAGTAACTTGAAAAGTTGAGCAAATAAATTGTTATGTATGATGCTTAATTTTCAGCAAGTATTTATGAAGCTTATAGCAATTTCTCTAAGTATGAGCATAAAGTTTATTTCTAATACACTGAAATAACTAAAACTTACATCTTAATTGCATTTAATACTCCTATGATGGAAACTCTGAAAATAATTGTGATTATGATGATGTAAAACACACACATATATCCCCACACTCAAGCCAACTACCCACTGACACACACACACAATGGGTCTCAGTTATAAGTTATATAAAACAACATTTTAGTTACCATTTTAGAAGTAGTGGCTAGGGTAAGTTATTTAACCTCTCTGGGAGATAATGAGGATAATGCTAAACAAATTGCTTAAAAGAGGAAGTTTCAATCAAGTATTCTCTTTAGGGATTTGGGGGGGGAGGAGGGAACACAACAGTGGCAACTGAAGGGAAAAAAAGAGTATTTCTTGAAAATAGCTATGTATTATGTCCTAATTTTTTTTTTACAATAATCCAACAAACTGTTATTTTAAAACTGTCCCGCTTTTAGAGTTTGAAAACTGATATGCAACGATTTAAGGAAATTAACCAAAGTTGATTAAAAATGCTAGTATATGGCCAGAGGGATGCAAAGCCCTATCTACCAGACTTCCCAATCCTTGCCTCTCCATCATTCTACTCTTCTCTTGTCATAATGCCTCCAGCTCTAGGGTCCATAATTCTATATATTCCCAAGGGAAAAAAAAACAAAACATTTTTTCAGAATATATTTTTTCATTAAGATGAACCACTGCCATTTTGCATATGCATTATTTCCACCAATATGTGGCTGGTCTTCGTTTAAAAATATAAAAACTACTAAAAGTATATGCCTAGAAAAAGTCTAATTAGCAAGTTCCAGAAGCAGTTTGAGAACTAACTTAAAACACAATTATGTTTCCCTTCTGGGAAAAAGACTCTATTTTCCAAAAATCATTTCTTTCATGGTTCCATGATGTTCATTGTCAGGTAACTCCCACTTATATGTCTTAAATCTCCCTATTATTATTAAAACAAATGTCCTATTACTCAAAAAATGAGGATTTAAATATTAAAAGGTCTTACAAAGATGGAATATATCAACAAAGCCATTGTCTATAGTAAGCATAAATGACTTAAACCAGAAAAAAAAGCAAAGATTGGGCCTTAGTAGATATTCTAGTATAACCTAATTGTTTATTATTTATTATTAACTACAAAACCACAGCAAGGTATATTAATTTTTCCAAATCACTTAAATTATTTGTGTTTCTCCACTTACTAAACAAAGGATAAAAAGGTCATCCTTATGTCATAAGCAATGCAAGAGTAAAATTAATGAGTTCAGTGAAAGAGTAAAATGAATAAAAAGTTGCTAAAGTGCTTTAAAAATCTTAAATCCTAAATAAATGCATAATCATTTTATTTCTATATCTGGCAAAATAATAAAGTTGGTACAAAACAAGAAGTCCACAGGCACAATAGTAGGTAAAATGCCTGAGAAATATTTGGCCATATAATTCAAGCACACTGAAAAAGTAACTCTTAGGTAAGATAAGGAACTTCTATCTGGAGGAAGTTTTAGAAATGGGTAGAGCAATACAGGCAGGACAACGAGGATCCTGAGACCTGTCCCACATTTTCTGTGAACCCCTTTGATAAAGAATTCTGGCGGGGTAGGAAAGAAATAAAAAATAATTCAGAAGAAACCAGATACCATGTTTCCCTTCTCTTTGAGGTTAAGTCTAGGATGAGAAATGATATAAACTTCTCAATTAAAATTTCTTTTAGTTTTCTTTTTATAATTAGATTTTTACAGATTTGGCCAACTATAACATACTGCTTAATTGACACCATAGTTCAGTGGTGACAGTGAAAAAATTACTTTATAGAAACATTATATATTGCATAAGAGTGGGAAATAGATCTACATCTCTTGGAAATGCATTTCATGTCAGGTCTGTGGCCCTTGCTTTATACCAAACAATGGATTTAACATTCTCTAAATTGACACTGCAAACATCAAGGAAAACTCCCATTAGATTTAAAGAAGTACACATTAAAAACAAACAAACAAACAAAAGCAAATGCTTTCTAAACAACTGACATGCTGGATCTCAGAAAGTTTTTATGAAAAAAATCAAAGTTTCCAAAAAAAAAAAATCATTACCAGTACATTATTCTATTTATTTTTTGGCATTTCTAGACTCTCCCAAAAACCTCAATAGCAACTCAATCTTAATAAAGTAAAACTGAAAACATCAGTACAAAAAAAAACCACATAATGATAACCAAAAATAATCCAAGAGCTTTTCTTGACTAATCATTTCCTTTCAATATTTCAAAACCAAATTCATCTTCTGCATAAACTTGTAATAATTAAAAAAAGAAAAACAAGTTTAATAGGGAGGGAAAGCACAGCAGGGAGTGAAATGGGAACGGCAAGAAAAGAGACAATGGTAAATATTTCCATAGTCATACTTGACAAGTCTCTGTGGTTAACTGATAACTTTTTTTTAACATTTGGGCAAAGACACCTAACCAAAAAATTAAAGAATAAAATAAACACTAGAAAAACAGACAAAAGCACAATGAACCAAAAAGAATTATTATGAGAAGGCCACTTACGAATTTCTCCCAGATCTTCCACAAGACTTTTAAATCAACCTTGATACAGAGTCCTAGGTAAACTCAATCCCAGCATCACATTAGAAAAGCCCTGCTAATAGAAAAAAATAACTGTCACTGCTTTAAAAAAATTAATTTTAAATTTATGTCACAATTAGTTCAATGACTTCATAGAACATAAAACATACTCAACCTTAAATAAAGATAATTCATTGCTTTGGAACTCTTCAAATGTGTATGAAAATGCTTTTTTACATTTTAATTTTGAAAAGTTCAAAATCCATTGTTTGGACCAAAGCAAGGACCTCAGAGACAGCATGAGATGTATTTCTAACAGATGCAGATTTTATTTCCACTCTTACATTGATTTGGCAGGTTTAAACTTTTGGTGATTAAATTTTATAATTTATAGAATGCAATTATTTATGTCTCAAGATTCCCAACTGAAAACATGACTGATTTCAATTGCCTCTTCAACACATACTTAATGAGCTTTGTAGGCCTTTCCACAATTAACAAATTGGTAGTAAGCATTTTCTCCTTATAATTGCGATGTAAGGGTTATTACCTTAATAGTTATTTGAATGAGTATTTCCTAGACCCATTTCCTACTTAACGACTCTCTTTTCTAGTCTCCTTCTTCTTTAATCTGAAAGATTTAGCTCATACCTTTCTTAGGCTAAAATAAGTGTTCTTAAGGAACAATGAAATTAGAGAATTTAAGAGTACATAGGTAATAAATGGGTTTTGATTGACACACCAACTTGATTGATTGGTATGGACCACATGGAAAGCTCTATGGAGATTAAATCTGAGTCTAGCAGGAAGAAGTCCTGTATTGTATTAGCAATGTCTTCCACAGGCATTGAAAAGGATGAATAACATCGTATACCATTTAGACATTTCACTAATTATTTAAATTGTTCCCAAACACTTCTGGCTAAAAATCATTTCTTCCAATGAAATCTTAGTTATGGGTCAACTAATTACACAGATAAAAACGAAGTATTCTGATTGAATCAGAACTCCCAACACTCAGTACCACCCCTCTTCTTTTACCAGGTACCTTGGGGGTATTCTACAAAGTCTTAAGTATTCTGCAAAGCATAGCTTGAAACCATTATTTTAGTTATCAAGGTAACTCAAAAGTCATAAAAATTAAGGTAATTCAAATGCCTGTTCTTCACATTCTAGCAGTCTTTCTGTATTGCTTCTGTTGTTCATTTTTCTCATAATGATAAAATTTTGCACATAAGCAGGCTCCCCTCTTGATTTTCCTTGTGTTAATATTTCTTTCATAATAATTTTTTGCCTGCTATATGCCACAAACCACCCCCCCGATTTCTTATTAATAGGCAGCAATCTAAATTATTTCCTAATTCTATATTGGCTTATTTTATCCTTCCCATTTTCATAGATAACAAATTTTCTTAAGTCAATCTATAAATTCTAGATTTTTAAAGAAAATCTACAAACCCATTTTAAAAGTATATGCTATAGCTCAAAATAAATTTCAAAAATAAAGGACAGAGATAAGGAATCCATTCTACCAATTATTAGGTTTATTGCCAAAGCCAGGTGCAGACAAGGAAATGGAGTTTGGAAACAAACCCACATATCAATGGGAGTTTTACATATAGTAAGGATAATACCACAAAGTAAAAGAAAAGGTTGGTGCTGAGTTGTATAGACAAAGGAAAACTGGCTCAGAATATAGCAAAAAATAAACTTAGCTCTTTATTTTACACCATATACGAATTTGGATTCCAATGAGATTAAAGAGTTTTAAACATGAAAGCTATCCTTTCAAAGCTAATAGAAAAACTTAGGTGATTATTTTTGACACCAAAAATTAAAAAACAATTCTGAAATAAGACTTAGAATAGTATAATAATAAAAAAAATTTTTTTTAAAAGGACTAGAATAGTATGACATAAAACTGGTAGATCTGGCCAAACCAAATGAGAATTTTTCAATGAATAATACCATAGATAAATTTTATAAATAAATAAAGAAGACCTAAGACGAACAAGGAATTAATATTAAAATATATACTCAGAGGAAACTAATAGAAAAATGAGCAAAACCCCTGAACAGGCAGTGTCTCAGAGGGGGAAGCCAGGACAGCTATCAAGTATAGTTTAGAATGTTCAAAATCATTTGTTATGAGGAAGACACAAATTAAAAAAAAAAAAAAAACAAACAATGAGATATCACTTCATGCCATCAGAAGAGCACACATTTGAATGCCGGATTCTACACTGTATTGGCAAGAATACAGAAAAATTAGCATTCTCTTGCTTATGGGTAATGGAAGCATAAATAATACAGTTATTCTTAAAAGTAATTTGGGAGGGGCGCCTGGGTGGCTCAGTGGGTTAAGGCCTCTACCTTCGGCTCAGATCATAATCCCAGGGTCCTGTGATCGAGCCCCATATCGGGCTCTCTGCTCAGCGGAGGGCCTGCTGCCTCCTCTCTCTGCCTGCTTCTCTGCCTGTTTGTGATTTCCGTCTGTCAAATAAATAAATAAATTCTTAAAAAAAAAAAAGTAATCTGGGAGACCTAAAATACTTACCTGTTCTGTGTGGACCCAAAACCTCCTCTGCAGATATCAACTATAGAATATGTTAACTTAGATTATTCACTTTTTTATTTGCACAATTTTCTCTCCCACTAGCTTCTCCATTTTCATTATTCATTTGAAATGAATTCATTATTCATTATATCAATTTGAAAAATTGATAAATCAAGAAATAGCAATAAGTATATCATTTGCAATTATGGATATATAAAACAAACTGTGGATATGAATACCAGAAACTTGTTACTTCTATATAGCTGGACTGGGTAACAGGAAGATACAAGGCAGAAGAATGCTATTTTTCATTATAATAAGCCTTCTGTTTCATTTGATTTTTTTAGCTGTGTGCATGTAATTCTTTGATAAAAGTCAGAATTAAATGCAAAAGCTAAAGAAGCTAATTTTAAATGTAAACAAAGAAGTTATCACCACAATAATACACAGCTGCATTTTTCTTAAAATAAAACATTTTATTTAAATAAGCATTATTAATTCATCGTTATTATTTAATATTATTTGTTATTTAATAAGTATGTATTATTTTAGTAACTTAAAGCTCAAGAAAGAAAACATAAAATATGTCCTAGATTACAGATCACAGTTCTCATAATGATCACTCAATTTAAAAAACAGCAACAACGACTTAAGCCAGTAAAGGAAAAGGCAAAACCAGAGCTAAAGAGGCTAATCAGAATTCTCTTGCATACACACATTCACACACGTTGATTGGCTGACCGGGCTCTAAGATAAAGCCACAACCCTGCTCTCTATATAGAGTGTGTAGTATAATGAGGAATATGTAATGAATAGTTATTACAGTGTATTGAGCAACATGCTGTGTGTGTGTATATATATATGTACACATATATATATAGGCAGCACTTAATTTAAGTCAAAGAAGAATTTCTGGATTAAAGGATCCCTATGTGATTCACATTTACACACTTCTTCTAGCCTTTTAAAGCACATTATGAATTTGTTTGTTGTAGTAGGAGAGAAGATCATCACTCCGATATTCACAAAGGGTTTGACCTGTTTTCTTGTTAAGAACTGTATTCGATGAAGAGAACAATTATCAGGTGGTTTAGTTTTGTTGTATTTATTTTTTCTAAGAACTTGCTGACACTCTTTCGAAAGAGATTTAGTGTTCCAATGTGTCACTTGGAACTCTTTGTTAATATTTTCTACCCTCCTGTCTTTTAATTAACAAAAGGGAAGATAGGTCCTAAAAGAAATACTATCATTTAATTATTTTTTAAACAAAAAAGGAAAAAATTACATCATACGAAGCTTAAGTGTAAAAATAAGTATCTTTTGAATGCTATAGCAACATAGCATAATACAAAATCGTTAGTCTAGTAAATCCCACAGTTTGGAAGAATATACTAAAAATATGTGAAGTAAATAAAATGCATTTGTTATGTAGGTCATAATATATAAACTGATGCTCAAAAGTAAAAACCACACTAACATTTTCAGTACTATTCTCATATTCTGCAGCACAGGTCTTCTTGGAGAATGGTGATAACTAAGAATTATTTTATTATCTAGAAACAAGCTAGTTAGCTCTGGTCAGATAAGAGTAAGCAAATAATTGTTCATCAGTTACAAAGGCTTGATAGTTGAACCAACACATCAATGAGAATAATTCAATAACAGAACTTCAGTAAAACAATCGCCTAAATTTAATTCCAGCTGCTGGGTAATGGGGATGTATGCTAGCAGGATACAAGAAACAACCACGGGTTTCTGGGGAGCAAGGGAAGTTATTTTTCAGAAGGCAAACAGTCCATATGCTATACGAACAGTTATTTTAGTCCTAATATGAAGGGCTCAGAAGACATTTTCCAGCAGGCATTTACAGGAGAGGAACATATTATTATCATTTGTACAGATGTTACAAATATCAAGAAAGGAAACAGTTTAGTGTTTTAAAAAGATGGCCCTGCAAAGGTTAAATGCTGTGAAACTACATCCAGAGATACATGGTGCTCACTATAATTAGCAACCCCGCTCTGGTTAAAAGTGTGAAGCCTGCAAGGGCAGGGAGGCTTGTCTGTTCAATTCACTTTTGAGTTCAATAAACCTAACCTACTTCCTTGCACATAGTAGGCAATCAATAAATATTTGCTGAATGAATGTATTTGTTCATTGACTAATTGACATGGAACTCGACAAGCATGGGAACCTAAAGCTGAAATTTTAGATAGAATAGACGATGGATCTAAACCAGGACAGAGATACCGCCTTTGTAATCCAGATGCAAAATCTAATCCAGGGATTTTTCAAAAGAGGTTAGACATGGAAACAAAGGAGTGTTTGTTCCACTGCCATGATTTAATATAGCACAATATTCATTTTATTATGGAAATTTAAAATAACATTAATTGAGAACCTAGTATAGAATATTGTTTCGAAAGTTTGAAAAACTATGATTTAACCTACACCTGAATATAAAAAGATTTGTAGTTTTGGTAGCTAATACTAGAGCCATCCTGCAGCGATGATGACTGCCCATGATGCAAAGCTTTGAAGCTTGTACAAACAGATACACTTAAATACCAATTACAGCCACTCTGCATGAGATTTATTCTATGAGTTTGGTTCTCAAATTATCCCCCTGTCATCTTTATGAAGTACGAGGTAAAAGGAGATCCCAGAATTGCTAAAAAGATGTACTCCAATTACCAATAAAAATTTAGATTCACTATCATTTAGCCACATCGGGTGAATCACATATGCATTATTATCTCTGCAGAACGGGGCCTATGCAAGATTTATTGTTGTTGGGCTGACCTACTCCACCTTTAATAGCATCCAGACCTAAGAAGGTGGAGCCCATTATGCTTCAGGCTCCACCACATCCCAATCAAACCAGTAAGGAGATAAATTCATAGAAATTGAACTGAGATATTTTCACCTTGAAAATAATTGAAGCCACAATGAAAGTTAAGTTTGCTGACATTCTGCATGCAGGTCAAAACATATTTATTCAGGGACAGGACAAATGTCTTTTACATTTATACATTTGCTTCAAGTTTTGAATTGAAAATATCCATTTCTTGGACCAGTTCAGTCAGAGAATGTGAAAATCAAAATTAAACCAATAACATAATATAGATAAGGTAGAAGGTGAACAGGCAGTCACTGAAGGAAAAGATAAAGCCAGGACACTACTTTTAGGATTCTGCTTTTTTGGATTTTACGCAGAGCAAAAGCTAGGTGGAACTGTACAAAAATGCGTTACTGTACTTATGCAAATATATAAAAATGTTTAAAAATTAAATTTCCTTGATATCTTTTTTTATTGTGGTCAGAACACATAACATGAGACTGAACCTCAATAAAGATCTAAGTGCACAATACACTATAGTTAACTACAAGCATAATGTCATAGAGCAGATCTGTAGAACTTACCTTGCATAACTGAAACTTTGTATCTGTTGAACAGCAATGGCTGAAATTTCAAGTTGTGCAAAAAACTTTTTCCCTCTTCAATCACTGCAGATACTATACACCTATTAAGCACCAGGTTTACTATTGACTGGAGACACAGAGATAAAAGACACTCTCC
Organism: Taxidea taxus jeffersonii; assembly: GCA_003697995.1. Classification (NCBI taxonomy): domain Eukaryota; kingdom Metazoa; phylum Chordata; class Mammalia; order Carnivora; family Mustelidae; genus Taxidea; species Taxidea taxus. Next base: position 49,901 of record ML104370.1, read on the forward strand.
TGCTGACTGCTTAAGGACAGAGTAAGCATGCAGTAAACATGTCTTTGAAAGAATGTATTTCTTGAAGCCAGAGAGAGGTTATAAGTAAAAACGTGATACTGTGCAAGCAAAAGTAAGCACAGGGTGATACTAACTATAATAGCAATTTTCCATGTGAAAATAATTATTTATGAGGCAGGTGGAAAAAAGAGACACACCTGACTGAATCAAATCTAAATGCCCTTCTGAATTTCTCATGCAGTAATAAAGAGAAAAATTCTTATGTTCTAAAAGCTCAAGCAGTTTTGAATACATTTTAATTTCCTCTACTTTTCATGAAAATAGTTTCGATGACATTAAAGTTTTAAAAAAGGCTCATCGGGGCGCCTGGGTGGCTCAGTGGGTTAAAGCCTCTGCCTTCGGCTCAGGTCAGGGTCTCAGGGTCCTGGGATCGAGCCCCGCATCGGGCTCTCTGCTCAGTGGGGAGCCTGCTTCCCTTCCTCTCTCTCTGCCTGCCTCTCTGACTACTTGTGATCTCTGTCAAATA